>CAVNYN010289481.1:22458-72896 GCA_963692815.1 Nyctanthes arbor-tristis | reverse complement strand
TGCATTGAATGATTTTCTGGAAAATAAATCTTTCATATAAAAGGTAAATCAAAGAGTTTTTGTTACTCACTGAGTACTTCGTACTCATTCCCTTCTTTACTACAATTTTTGTAGATGATTGAAGTTATAACATCTGAAAAGCAAGGCAAGCCAGGAGTTGGATCGTGCTCGTGAAATGGAGTAGAGTTGTGCATGTAGTATAAGTCTGCCTTTGAAGTTACTATAAACATAATAATTTCATGCCCACCTCTATAGTATATATGTTTTTAAATCTTATAACATATAAGAAATTAGTGAATTATAATCTTTATATTGATTTGAACTCTACTTTTCCTGTAAAAGTTTTCTAATGACTTGGTGCATTTTAGTAATCAATGAAATATATTTATTAATACAATTTCTTGTGTTTTTTATATTTCTTGAAAAACCTAGCTTTAATGTTTCTTTAAAAGTTTGACGATTTGTTAACTTCTATAATTAGTTTTGTCTATTAAATTCTGGAAGATAAAATAAATTGAATTGTTCTGCACGTCCCGTCCCCGCTGTTAGAATTAAAGCTTCCGTTGTAGAACTTGTAAATTAACATAAGATATTCAGAAATATTAGAGAATTAGCGGGGGCGTGACATTGATGGCCTCGAAGAATAGTTTGTATTTGTCTGTAGATCGCGACACAGAATCACTTAGCGCGGTGACCCATCCTGTGAGGTACTGAACCTCTTTTATTGATTTGGGAGGCTCCATATCAAGAATTGCCTTTACTTTTTCTGGGTTCGCCTTAATTCCCCTCTGATTAACTATATATCCCAAAAACTTTCCGGAAGCTACTCTGAAATAACACTTCTTAGGGTCGAGTTTCATCTTGTAACTTTTGAGGATTGGAATATTCTGGAGACGTCCTCGATGTGTTGCTCTACTTGAAGGCCTTTGACGAGCATGTCGTCGAGGTAAACCTTCCTAGCCTTGCTGAGCTGACTCTTGAACATGGAATTTACCAACTGTTGGTAAGTTGCTCCAGCATTTTTCCAAACGGCATATCTTGTAACAATAGAGCCCTCGGTCCGTTATAAACGAGGTGTACTTCTTGTCTCCTGGGTGTATAGGGATTTGATGGTAACTAGAATAGACGTCCATGAAGTTTAACAGCTCGTGACCGGCTATGGTGTCGGCCATCTGGTCGATTCTGGCAAGGAAAAGCTATCTTTGGGACATGCTTCGTTTAAGTCTGTGAAATCAATGCAGATTCTATAGCTTCTATCGCCTTTTTTTACCAGGACTAGACTAGCTACCCACTGAGGATATAGCTTCTTTTATGAACTTGTTCCTTAGCAGCTTGTCTACCTCCTTGGCCAAAGCCTCGTACCTTTTGCCGTTAAGAGGTCGCCTTTTTTGTTTAACGGGCTTGGCCGTAGGATCGATATTGAGCTTGTAGTAGGTATGCTTTGGATCAATCCCCTTCATATCTTCATGGACCCTTGCAAAGATGTCCAAATTTTGTTTCAAGAATTGGACGAGCTGGGTCCTCATCGCTTCCTTCAGCCCTGCCCTGATTCTGAGTTTGACTTCTGGTCTCGTGTCATTCAGCTTTATGGTCTCAAGCTCGTCGCTTGGGTAAGCTTGTGTTCCAGGGTCTTTAGCCCTTAGATCAAGGGTGTGAATTTTCAGGTGGAGTTTTTGCTGGTGACACGTCCCGGGTTGGATCTAGGCAAGGTGGGTTGGACACCATGTATGATGGCAGTTCCTTGGCTAGTTGGGAACTCCGTGGTGAGGTGAAATATGGAAGTCGTGGTTCTTAGCTCTTATAGGATGGAGCGTCCACAATGAAGAACTCTGCCAGAATTTTTGCTATGCGAGGCTCGTCCCCTAATTCCGCAGGTAGTGTGACCTGATACTTGGCCTCTACTTGATATCCGGTGAAGTCTTGAAATCTAGTTCCACAAAGCTTAACGGCCCTTGGGTCGATCTTCAAATGTTGAAAGGCATTCCAATAAATAATGTTCATGATGCTTCCGTTGTCCATCAAGGTCTTGTGGATCTTAACACCTACGACTGACATGATAATAGTTAGGGCACTTACATGAGGTTTTAGCTGGCTGCTGGCATCTGTGTCGAGTGGAGAGAAAGAGCTCATTTGGGAGGAGGGAACATGCTGCTTAGGTGAGTAATAGCAAATCTGGGTGTTACTCACAAGACCTCGTCTCTATCTGTTAGAACCCTCAGTGTCAAGGTTCCTGCTACTGAGCATGCAGACTTCAGTAGGAGGTTGGTTCTGTGGAGCTCTTGCTTCGAAGCCGCTAGGGGACGAGCTTGCGTGTCCAGCCTTTTGCGATTTGCTATGTGTTCGCCCTAGTATTCCCGTCTAATCAGCCACTCAATCTCATGCTTTAAGTGCCTACAGTCGTTCATGCCATGACCCATGGCCCTGTGATATCTGCAGTATTTTAACTGGTTCGCGTTTCTCGTCTGCCTTTTTACGGGCCTTGATTTGAGCAATATTGGGTCGTTCCTTAAGAGGTCAAAGATATATTCTGCGAATACATTAAAGGTGTGACCGACCTTGCCAGGATGGAAGGCTCTTGGTCCTCCCTTCGGTTGGAAGATTCTTCGCTGAGGTCGTTTGGTCACTTCTTCAGCACAACTAGCTCATAGGAGTGTTGAAGAGTCGACCAAAAAACTTGAAGTAACTGTGGAAGAGGGCTTGGCCTATGTTTATGTGGATGAGTGGGCGCTGAGCCCTTCCTCTCTTGTAGGTACCCACCTAGTTGCTGTAGCTCAGGTAACCTTGGCCTCCTAGGGCCTTCTCTAGGCCAGGGGCCAATCTTGAGTAAATGCAACTCCCAGCCGTATTTTTTGAGGAATCTGACGCCTTCCACTCATTTCCTTTTCATCGAAAGTTAGATTTCACTGGATATATGTTTTACACAGCTTTTTGTAGGTTTCCCATAGACGATGCCAATTTGTTGATTCCAAATTTGGCTTTCGATTCAACAAATAAGATTTGTATTCGTAGGAGGTTCGTATTTGAATTGGTAAAAGCAATTTATGTAAAAAAGGTAAGGAATGTTTTTAATAAATAGAAGACTATCAACGTATAGGAGACAAGAAGAATGAGATTCGGGTGTTGAACCCTTTCTCAATTCTGTTTGCCTCTATTTATAGTGTACGTTTACACCTTGATTGGGTATAATGATTACAAGCATGTAATGTGGCCCCACATGGGTAATGCAAGGGTCTAATCGACTGAGATTAGAGATTCACTTTTTGACTATTCGTTCTCTGAATTAGGCATGGAGCAAGTAACCTGCAGGTTGCATTTAATGCTAGAGTCCCATCAGCTGTAAGTGATAAGGTTCCTCACGTGAGTTCCTAAGTTGCTGCTAAGTTCCCATCAGCCGAGACACCTGTGAGCTTGATGGCAAAGTGCCTGTATATCTTAAGCTGCGAAAGTGAAGGAACAAAGCTTTATCTGTCAGGTCACTAATTTAGGTCACTAGATCTATTGGTCGTTAGGTTACTAGGTCGCTGGGTTAGGTGAGGTACTCAGGGCCTGCTTCCAAAACCCAATGACCGTTGATTTTCATTAACCGTTGACCTTTGTTGACCCTCTATGACTTGGTGGATACAAACATTATTGCATTGGAGGATTTTTTTGAATGTGATTTCAATATTCTTTGACACATATACACCTAAGACATCCCACCTTGACTTTACATTAGAGATGCTCCAGGTTGATTTTCTATGAGAAGTTTATACTTTGGTGGTTTGATACTTTGATTTTGTATTTTCTAATTTTGTTAAAGTTGTATATTCATATGAAGTGTGCTAAATTTCCATTATTGTCTTATTATCATCATTATTATTATTTCTTTTTTTTTTTTTTGTATGGACAAAGCCTACTATTGGAAAAATGGAATTTGAAAGCCCCCAGCTTAATAACTTTTAGATCTACCACTATTAGCTAGTTGATCTACACTTTGATGTAAGGAACCATAAAATTGCCTGAGTTAAGGCTGTCTTTATTGTAGTTTCTATCAATTTCAACCTATTTTGTTTGGTCACCGGGTTTGGAATTTCAATAGCGGCTTTATTGTTACACTAAGGAGAATTTTCAGCCATGTGAGTTCTATGATTGCAAATGTACGGCATTTGGTTTCGGCACTAGACAATGATACCATGTTTGGTTTCAGCACTAGACAATGATACCAAGAGGGCCGCCGGAAATGACTGCCGGAGCCATTTACGGTGAACAAAAAGCTGCCAGAAATGGCATCAAACTGCTGCCGAAATTGTCAAAAATGGCATCAGGCTGCTAAAATGAGGGGTGGAACCCCCATTTTGCTGCCCATTTCTGGCAGTTTTTTACTGCCAGAAATGGCAGCAAAATGTTGCCGTTCTGACAGCTAAAATGAGGGGATGCATCCCCCTATTTTGGGGTAGCAAAATGGGGGATCCACCCTATAGCTGTTATCGAAAACAACAGTAAACTGCTACGGTTTCCAACAGCTTTTTGGCCACCGGAAATGGCTCCGGTAGCCATTTTCAGCGGCCCTCTTGGGTGGGGGTGGGGTAGGTTGGGTGGTTGTTTTGTTTTTTTAATTTTTTTTATTATTTTTAATATTTTTAATTGTTTCATTTTTTAAATTAAAGGGCTAAAAGGTAAAATCGTTATTTTATATGAAAAGTTGAGAGAATAGTAACAAGAGGGACCTATTGTAAGTATTTATGAAAGATTGGAGACTCATTAGAGCGAAAAAAAGGGTAGGGACCTATTCGATTCTAAACCCAAAGGTTGGTGAAATTAACCCAATTTTGAAAAAACCAACAATAGCCTTTGTAGAGATGGAAGTATAGGTTAATTACTCCTGGAGTTGGATAGGTTTCACAAAAGGTGTCTAACTTTTCTACAATATAGAAATTATCCCTGACCTTTTTCAACTATAGGCTTCTTAACCTTTCGAAAATTTACAATATATTGTAGTGGATGGACAGAATCCAACCACTTTAACCATCGAAGAGAAAGAAAATTAATATTTTTACCTCTCACATTAAATAAAAAATAAAAACAACAAAAATTTAAAAAAAAAATTAGTGTTATTCTTTCTTTCCACATCGATAAGCAATAACCGGAATTAAGAAATAGACGATAACAATAAAAGATTTAGTTTTGCTCTTGAAACAAAACTTTTTAATAACTCTTCATTGACAGTCATGAATGAGGTGGCACAGCCAGTGATTTTTGTAGATTCTAAAAAAATCAGAGTTTACCTTGTGCACAAACATTGTTATTTGTTATTTTTTATTTGATGTGAGGGATAAAAAGGTTATTTTCTTTCCTTTTAAAGGTCAAAATGAACAAATTCTCTCTATAGTGACCTTTCATGAGAGTTTTTGAAAGATAGACTCTAAAGGTTGAAAAGAAATATTAGAGATAAAATTATTATATTTTGTAAAGGTTAGCGATCTTTTTTGAAATTTACCCCTTGAAATTTGACGTAAATATTGCGGCAAAATGAAGACTATTCAAAAGTACAATTAAAGATTCTTAAAAAGCCCCTTCAAAAAAAAAGATTTTTAAAAACTGTTTTATTTTGGTTGACCATAGTAACTAGGGAGGTAAACGAATTGAACCGAGCTGAGTCAGTGTGGCACGCCCCAAAATTTTATACCTTATTTTCCATAAAAATGGTAGCGGAAGCATTTAAGTATATATCTCCATTTAAAATTGACGGCGAGACTTTACAAATACAATTCAAAGGTATTGAAATGCTTTCGCTGCGCACTCTGATAATTAAATATATTATTGGCTACCCACAATGAAACCACGGTTACACACCAAAATCTCGATCACATACATGTTTCTTCTCCACCTTTATGACGATCTGGTCACAAAACTTTTAATCTAATACCTACAATATTGTAGAAAGTGGGGAGTGAGTACAAAATACTCAACAAATAATAACATGTACTGGCTTACGCAAAACAATGCAAAAAGGATCACAAGTTGACAAAGATATAAAGACACCAAAGCTCGGATGCATCACTAGCTTAGCCTCTACCTGTAAGCCATATGATACAAATATACAAAATGACCAATACAACATAGCAAGGTCATAATGCCCTAAAAATTACCACAAAAAAATGGGACACGGGGACAACGCCACTAGCGAAGCCCAAAAGCAAGCAACAATGGTTTATCTAAAGTAATGGTGTATCATCAATCATCGAAGGCCAAATACAATTAAAGGAAGGCACGAGCCTCCGAGAAAGAGAGAGAGAGAGAGAGAGAGAGGGAGCCCAGAGATAGAAAAAGATACAGCCAGAGACATGCGTTACTCACTTCGTGATTATCCAAAGATGCCTTGAATAATTCTAAGAGGAAAAGTGCCTCCAAAACCTCGATATTCTTCAATCAATGCTAGTTTTCTAGATTAGAATCTTTTTTACATATTGTAAGGATCCTTTTTCAAGTGTAAAACTAGGTGTTTGATAGGTTTTTAGGGTATTTTTCCTTCCCACAATACCTTTGGACGAATTTGGGAGTTTTGAGAGGGTGGGAGGATTGGCTTGGGGGTTTGGAAAGCTTGAGGACCCAATCGCTCTATATATAATAGCTAGGATTTAGTTGTTTTTAATAAATCTTTGAGTTCCGCCAATCAAATTGCGACACGTCGCGCCTTGTGGCACCTTACACTTCAGAGGGTGATGTGGCCAAATGAGGTTCGCACATATATTGCCCTAGAAGTCCTTATACTTTGTATTATCGTGTGATTAAGTCATTGCACTTTTGATTCATATCAGTTAGTAATCAAATTCTTTCTTTGATTGACATTTGAGTGTCAACCTTGAGATCTTTCAATGTAATTCAAGTAATTATCGTCAAAATAATAGCCACATAGCTTAATTGATGGTTAAGTTTTTACAAGATGTTACAATCTACCCCCTTTAAATGAATTTTATCCTCAAAATTCGCTATCGCCCAAAATAATTCAAGTGTAAAGTAGCCAAAAGAAATTCTTTCAATTGACATAAAGATTAATCATGTGAAAAAATTTAGAGTCTAAGGCTTAAAAATACATAAAATAAACCTTTGGGTTGATCTAAAACAAATTTAGAAGTTCAGGAACTGAAGTGTAATTTTTTTCTCCAAAAAAATCTACCTAAACCGCCTTAACAGAAAGGCCAGGGCGGCTGCACTGCTGGTGTGGTGCACCCGCACCTGGTCTTCTGTCTGACCAGTGTGTGATTGTGGTTCAATTTTTTCTCCCCTTTCAATTTTCTTGCTTTCATTGTAATTGATGAACCTCTAATAGCCAAATCTATATCATAGTAATACCACAAAGTTCAAACTTAACTAACTATCAATTAATATAAATAATTCCAATACCTACAAGTGCGCGGATCTTGTCCAAATAAAAGCGATACATGTATGTGAGGCCGTACGACCATGCTCTGATACCAACTTGTCACACCCCCCAATTTTATACCTTATTTTCCATAAAATGGTAGCGGAAGCATTTAAATATATATCTTCATTCAAAATAGAGGGCGAGACTTTATAAATACAATTCAAAGGTATTGAGATACTTTCACTGACTCTGATAATTAAGTGTATTGTGGGCTACCCACAATGAAACCTCAGTCACACACTAAAATCTCGATCACATACATGTATCTTCTCTACTTTTGGGACAGTTTGGCCACAAAGCTTTTAATTCAATACCTGCAGGATTATAGAAAATAAGGAATGAGTACAAAGTACTCAGTGAATAACAACATGTATTGGCCTATGCAAAACAGACGTGTGCTCTTCCGATCTCAAGTTGACAAAGATACAAAGATGTCAAAGCTTGAGTACATCACTAGTTTAGCCTCTACCCGTAAGTCATAAGATACAAATATACAAAATAACCAAAACCATATAGCAAGCTTATATGCTACAAAGATTACCACAATGCAATGCAAAACGGGTAGATCGCGCCACTAGCGAAGCCCAAGAGCAAGCAACAATGATTTTTTCCAAGCAGTGGTGCACCATCAATCATCAAAGGCCAAATACAATTAAAGGAAGGCACGAGTCTCTGAAAGAGAAAGAGATAGAGAGAGAGAGAGGGCCAACAAAGAGAACCAAGAGATAGAAAAGGATAGAGCCAAAGATGTGCGTTGCTCTCCTCGTGATTATCCAAAGATGCCTTGAATAATTCGAAGAGGAAAAGTGCCTTCAAAACCTCGATATTCTTCAATCGATGCTTGTTTTCTAAGTTAGAATCTTTTTGTATATTGTAAGGACCCTTTTTCAAGTGCAAAACAAGGTGTTTGATAGGTTTTTAGAGTATTTTTCCTTTTTAGCGTATGTAATTCGAATTTGGGAGTTTTGGGCAGGAAAGAGGATTGGCTTGGGGTTTGGGAACCTTGAGGACCCAATCACCCTATATATAATAGCCAGGATTAGTTGTTTTTAATAAATCTTTGAGTTCTGTCAATCAAATTATGACAGGTGGCGCCGTGTGGTACCGTACACTTCAGGGGGTGATGTGGCCAAATGAGGTTAGCATGTTTATTGCCTTAGAAGTCCTTATACTTTGTATTATCGTGTGATTAATCCATTATACTTTTGATTCATAAAAATTAGTGACCAAATTCTTTCTTTAATTGACATTTGAGCATCAACCTATTGAGGATTAAGTTTTCACGAGATGTTACATGGTGTGCGAGTCTAAAATTTTGGCTCATCTTCAACACGAATTTTTTTTGGCTCAAGCCAAAAAAGCCCGAGCCAAGCCCAGCTCGAATCGCCCAAGAAAAAAAGTTGGTCTCAGCTCCAGTTTTAGCTTTTTCTAAGTTGATCTCAACTCGGCTCGTTAACTTTAATTTCTCATTTTCTTTAAGAAAATACTAAAAAGATATATAAAACAAGTCATTTTTCCTTTACGGGCCATGTCGACACATAAATACAAGTTGGCCCACACTGGCCCAATGAGATCGGCGGACTAGCCCAGCTCGGGCCTTGTTTCAATTTTGAAGTTCAGGCCGAACGTGAGCTGGGGGCATAAGATATATATGTATAATAAGTACCTATGTTGGTCTCATTATTTTGTCATCCAACAACACGTATTTGCAAAACATTCGAAACGTTTTGAAAAGGAACTCATAAGAAAAATTTTCAAAAATTGCTCGAAGGATTTGTATAACAAAATTTCCCACTCACGTGTGGCGTGTATATATGTATGCAAGCCACGTGTATTTGCGTGCATCCACAGTGTGTGGGATACGAGGTTTTGTTACAAAAATTTTGTGAAGTTTTGGAGAGGGACTTTTGACAATAATGGATCGATGTATAACGCAATGTGAGTACTTTCTTTTCCTTTTAGGGAAAAAATAGTTCTTAATCTCAGATAATAATGAACCTCTTACAATATTTATTCGCTCTTTTTCTCTATTAAATAACCTCCATTAAGTTCGAATTCTATTTGAGAGGTCTACTAGATATCAAATTTTTTTCATGAAATTAATAAATTACAAGGTTTCCAAAGAAATTATTTAGAAAAATTGGTGGAAGTGCAAAGCAGGGGAGTAAAGGCAAGTGCATTATTGGGTTTCTTGATATAGATTATCTCCAATTTCACTTGTTATTATCAAATATATATTTAAGATAGACTTTTTGAACCCCTTCGGTTGGTGCATATGTGCATATCATTATGAAATTGGAACTTAAAAGACTGAAAAATGAGAGAATGATTTGTTCAATTTGAACTTATTCGTAACTTATTAACAAGAAGTGTACATGGCTATATTACAATCAAACGACCATTGCATGCATTATAAAATGCATGGAAAAAAAAAAGACTAAAAGACTCGTCTCTTTAAAATTACAAACATCATTCCTATCGGTTTCAGCAACCGATTAATTATGTTTAGGGTCAGGTCCTCCGGGAATAACCCGGTTAACATCATAATGATATTTTGCTTGTCTTTTTAATGTTGCCTTAAGCATTTCATGGACACTTTCATCATATGCATGTCTTGTAGTGTCTCCAAAGGGATGAAGCATACCATGGACAATACCAGCACGCGCACGAGAAGAGGATAATGAAAGGGCTATGAGAATTAGGTAGAACCAAAATTTAAAACCAGTCATTGCTAGCATTAAGGGTGTTGTAAACTTGAAGGAGTAGGTAGAAATGTTGAGTTAGGTTGGGTTGACTTATATAGAGGTCTATTGCCTTCAATTTTGTAATATTTTAATATAAGATGTGACAAATTGAGCACTAATTTTACTAGAAAATTCCAGTTAGTGTTGCTTTTGATTCCACAAATATGTCCTAAAATTAATTTATTTTATGGTTACTTCTGATGCTACATTATTCAATTATTTGACCAGAAAAGTGTAGAGTTAATTCAACTGTAGATGTGTACTACAGAGCTTTTCTTTATGCCACCGTGGTACATTTATTTGCTGATGGTGATTTCTTGTGTTCTAAAGAATTCGCTTTACAATGTTTTGCGGTTTGACCTTCACGCTTAATTATACTATAAGTCGCTTTAAGTCATTTAAAATTGAACAGCTCAAAAAAAAAAAAAAGTCATTTAAACTTGAAAAGGTTTAAAATAAGATTTTTTATCTCAACACAAAGTAAGGAATTTGAATGAAAACCTTAGCAGGAAGGGAAGTGAAACAAATACTCAATTTAAAGAGAGTAAACATAATTCCATACTCGATCTCATAGATACATATAGAATTCTGTGGAAAGCCGTATTCAAACAGTCTTTAATCAGTCATAACTAAGCTTTGGAGGCAAAACGCTAAATCAAAAATTACAAACCAGAAATGTGAAAACAGTAAAAGTAGATTTCAGAGGTCTAAATGACTCAAGATTGTCAAAATCCATGGTACCTCAATGCTAAGGAGTCAAATTTTGTTCCCCGTTCCACCATCAAAATGATATAATCGAGATTGAGCTGCACGTTGCTTAAATTACAATCACAATTTCGATCCAATTCTTCTTCAATATACGCTCAGCCATATATTTTGCATCAGTTTCTAATATTTCATCACACTTTTATATTGCTAGCCGCTAGTTCCTTATAGTGCTAGCAATTGGCCATACCTTCAAAAATAGTCAATAAAAAATGAGTAACTACTCCCTATTGATAGGAGGTCATATCTTCTCGTTCTCTAATTTTTTTTTTTTTTTTCAATGAAAAGGGTATTTTCCTCTAATTTTGATTGAAAGCCACCTTTTTATATGGTTTCATGAAACCACTATTGTTTTTATATGTGAGACGTAAGAGAGCGTCTCTCCATCACAAAAACACCCTAAATAAGCCGATATATATCCTAATCTAATGTTAACAGGCTAAAGACGGTGGAGTAATGATTTATTGGTTAGGAAGTGCAGGAGTTGTTTATATTAAGAGAGTTATTGGGGCGACTGCCGTCACTGCCCCTTTGCAACCCAAAACTCAATAAAATTGTAGGAAGTTGCCAATGGAAAACATTAAGGATGTTCAATTTTATTTATTTACTTATTACTTTTTCCATCGTTGCTACAAACAATTAATAATTTTACTTTGTTGACTCATACTTCATCCTTTATATCATTATTTCCGTTCTAAAGAGATAATCCACATTCCTAGTATCTTCTCTTTTCACCACCTTTATATAAAAAAGATGAGAAACAACTCCATCTCTTTTTCGAAACTTATGTTTTCATTTGCTTCCATTGACGGACATAGTCTTAATCTATCAAAATTTTTTCGTTAAGTATTCACAACTCTAGAAAATAAATAAATGAAGGCAAATGCTTCCTATCCTTCTGAGTATGAGGAGTTAATAACTCAATTTTCTATGAAAATAACACAGACTCCATAATAACAGCCCACGTTGTTTATCTAAATAAAAGATATATATATATATATATATGGAAACAAATTGCGTCCAATAGGATCTGAATCTATACCAAAGGTTTAAAGGACCTCTATTATTTGGATTAACAACATCCCAACAAAAGGAATGCATTTGTTAACTTTTACTTGATCCCAAGTTTGGATGTCTTAAGTATAAAATGGAAGATCATGGATCCACAAAATAGCCGAAGCTTAACATTGACTATTGTTTGAAATATAAGGTATATAGTTAATTTTGGACATAACTTTGAGTGGGACCTGATTCTAAGATGACCTTAGATTCATGGTCATCTCTACAAGAGTTTCAAAAACATAAATTAACTAGCTCAAAATGTTCGGGTGAACAAAAAATTCATTCTCAAAATGCACCAAAAGAAATAAATCTAAGTGTTGGAACAAAACACATTTAACTATGTCCCACATTGAACATATTTTGCCAATGACTGGTACGCATATTCTTCAATTTTATCAAAGGAATCTCAACCATTATATTAGATTAATTAATTAATAATTAATTTTTAATCAATTTTTTGTTATTAATTTTTAACAATTAACTTACTGTTTACATAAATAATAGTTTACATCTAAACTATGATGGCGCTGTTTGAAATAAAAAAAAATTCTTGTAGATTAAAAAAATTCTTGACTCCCTTATCAAGGAGTGTGATTAAAGATTAATAATAATGGAAGAAGATTCCTTTATCCCTGTGTTCTTTTGCGATGCCATTGACTAAAGGCTAATTATATTCACACCACAATTACTGTTCGGTACATTACATCATAATTATTTTAAAGATCCTAATTATTTATCTTTTATTGTAACTCCATCTTTAACTTTTTTTATCCCTTCAATTTTTATTGTTAATCTTCCACTAATTGTAAATTTTGTCTATATAGGTATTTTTTTATCTAAACATTTTATTTACTTAGACATCAAATTACTTATTTATCCACGCTAATTTTAAATAATCAAAATATATAACGAATGAGAATCATGAATTTTTTTTTATTTCAAACAGCGCCATCATAGTTTAGATGTAAACTATTATTTATGTAAACAGTAAGTTAATTGTTAAAAATTAATAACAAAAAATGTTACAAAAAACTTAAGGGGCTTAATTGTATTTATAAACATAGTTGTAGACCTCTTCATGCAATTAAAAAGTGATACACATAACATATTTTGTAGTGAGACTATAATTAGCCATGACCAAAATGTCCATATTTCAAAAGTTAGACCAAAACAGCCATGTTTTACAGTTTTTGACATAATTGCCCTTAATTAAACACATTATTTATTGTCCAGCTAACCGTATATACTGGCCATCTACTAGGAAGACACTTTTATATATCTAGTTGAGACATTTGCATATGTTCACAAATAGTTTTTGTTTAAAAAGAGAAATAGATTTTGTAGGAATGAGTACTTCAAATTTGTGTAGTATAAGTGACATCTGGTAATAAATGTGATTAGTTAGATCAAATTCTTATTTAAAATAGATAAAATATAAATGATTTGTGAATATGCCCATCTTTTCACAATTCTTTGAAAAGGGTTAAAAGGACAATCTATAAAATAGACATGTTGAGAAGGGTAAGAAAAAATGAATATTTTAGACCAAGCCCCCTCATTTTGCCATTTAAGCAGCTTACTCTTCAAAAAATAAAATAAAATAAAATAAAATAAGAAGAATTTGACTTTACATCTTTTTGCACACTTTTTAGTTCTTAGTAATTTGGGCTACACATTGTAGTTTTTACTAATTTGGGATGTTGAAAATGTTTGACTTATTTTGAAGTGTTTGGTGGATCTTGACATTCACTAATTAGAAAGCATCAAGTGGAATAATAGTCCAAAAATTTTCTATTAAACTAATGAAATAATTTGGTTTTGGGGCACTATCATGTTATAATAAGCTCTCCACTTTTCCATGATGAGCTATATTTATGTTTATCTTGTTTGATGGCATCAATTTGTTTTCTTCATATGGATTGCATTAAAAGAAAAGAAAGTAAAAGCACATTTACTTAAAATTATTGAAGACATTGTATGTATTTTTTACAGATTTCGAACCACACACAATCTCTTTTTTGTATTTTTTTAATATTTCTGATTCCAGAAAAATGGTATAAATTTTACACAAACAAATCATAGTGTATCTTACAATGGTTATTATCAACAGACAAGGAGAATCATTTGGTGTTGCTTCAATAATAATTTAGCTGGCCAATTATAAATCATGTGCGTACATTTCATAGGATACCGAACTAATCTATATATATATATATATATTAAATCAAAGTTGTCTGACACAATTAATTGAAGTAATTATCAAGCACAATTTACTAATTTTTCCTGCCTAAAACACTATATAGCATCATCTATATATACATATAAGCAAAGTAGTTTGCGGTATAATTGTACCTCAATTTTTCGGCCAAAACTGCATTTTGGGGCATATTTTTGACTTTTTAGGCTCGTTACGATAATTCTTGCGGTCATCTATATCTTTACTTTTCTGATTTAAATTGATTTGATTAGATTTAGTTGTAATGATTTCAACTTTCCCTTATCTTCTTCTATCTTCAAAACAAGATTCTGGTTGTGTGATAATCTGATTTCATTTAAAATTACCGATTAAATGGATGAGATTTAAATTTTTGGATAAGAAAAATATCTAAGATTGGAAGGACTCCGTGTTTCGCCGATTCTTATATATATTTTTTTCTAAATTTAATATCTTATGTCGTCTTTTATAATTCTTTTATTTGGATTCTGAAACGAAATCGAGTAAATGGCGGTATTATTTATATAATAATTACTTTTTGAAATCATTTTTAATTGCTTTTTCGATCTTTCGAATCACATCTTATTAGTTTACTATTTTATTAAATATATTTTTATCAAATAAATGTTGGAGATAATTAAAATAATTCTCTCAAATTATTATCAATAATCTTATCATTTGTCAACGGAATTAGTTTATTTTAGATGGGTTATTCATCATCTTATTATAGCCACTAATTTTAAAAATTTTCCTTAAAAAACTGAATTGATTTATACCATGTGCTTGTTAGGTTACTTATTTTGTATTAAATTATTTAATAATCTTTTATTCTTATTATGATATAGACTTTATTTACATATTTTAGAATATTTTTATATATTCACTCAATAAATAAATAAAATAATTTCTGATAAATAGCTTATAATTAACAAGTATTAGTTCATGACAAGATAACAAAATATTACGGTTAACAAGCGCCTATAATCGTATGTTATTCAATCTTACGTATTAATCATTACATATAATTTCTTTTTGTATTGCCCGTGCAACGCACTGGTGAAAATTGCGTATAACGCCATACGACACTAGTTGTCACTTTTCATTAAAAAAAATTGTTAGAAATGTAATGATGAATGATTGAACTTATGACTTTCAATTTTACATACTAAGAAATAGTTTTTAAACCATTGTGGCATCTCATTTTTTGTTAAAAAATTAGATTTATATGTTACTATTTTATCGTGTTTTTACCTAAAAAAATATTATTATTAATCACAAATACTTGAATTGACAACCGAGTTAGCCGGCTAAATAAGAAACTCATTAGTCCAGTACAATTACCGTGTCAATGATCGAGCCAATATTGAAAATTATTGTTGGATTCATGTTTAGGGTTCATGTTTATGCAACAAAAACTTGCAATCAAAGATAATTTCTTAAATCAGAACCCGTGTAAGGCCCGTCCCATTGTAGCTTTTCATAAAAATATTGTTACAAATCTAATGGTGAAAGATTGAACTCATGAAGAATTGAACAATTTTCAATCCTTCATAAGCCGCTTTTAAGAAGCTACTCATGTTAAGAGTTAGCTTACATGTTAAGAAATAACTTTTAGACCATTATGCCAACTTATTTTTTTGTTAACAAATTTCATTTATATGTTACTATTCTTATGTGTTTTCACTTAAAATATTATTATTATTATTATTATTATTATTAATCACAAGTACTTGAATTGACAACCAAGTTAGCAGTGGCCCACCGGTTGAACCAGAAACTCATTAGCCAAGTGTAGTTACAGGGTCAATAATCGAGTCAATATTGAAAATTATGGTTGGATTTATATTTAGGGTTCATGTTTATACTACAATGACTTGCAATCAAAGATAATTTCTTAAATCAAAACCTGTGCAAGGCCTGCCCTGTTGCCATCTTTTATAAAAATATTGTTATAAATCTAATTGTGAAAGATATAACTCATGAAGTAGCTTTTAAACCATTGTGTCATCTCTTTTTTTTTTTTTTGTTAACAATATTCTTTTATATATCACTATTCTCTTGTATTTTTACTCAAAAAATTATCATTAACCATAGATATTTGAACTGGCAACCGAGTTAGTAATGACCCATCGGTTGAACTAGAAACCCATTAATTCAGTAAAGTCGTTGAGTCAACGACCGAGTCAACTTGAAAACTTTGATTGAGTTCATATTTAAACTACAACAAATCTATTGCCTATAAAGGATTGTAATTAAGGATAATTTTCTAAATCAAACCTATTTGACTTGCATCTTCAAATCAAAGATTGTCTTTGAATACTTGCTTCCAAAATTTTCTGTTATATAGAATGAGTGTCTTTGATTGAAATTGTTAATGCAAATTATTGATAAAAATGTGAATCAAACAATTCTACTGCTGCAAATATTGTATTTAAAGACGTTTTCAAAATCTGTATTAGTTGAAATAAGTCTCATATTTTTATGCTCAAATAAAGTTGTTGATCTAAGATATTAAATGTATGCATCCAATTTCATTGTCACTCTACAAATATTATGCAATTTCAATTCCAATTTATTGGTGGTTCATTCTATGCATTGCATGAGTGCTACTAATTCGAATAGCTACTCTAATGACATAGATATTCAAAAATCTAATGGAGAAGGAATTAATATTAATATTCTAGACTTGGTGAAGTTATATAATTTTGAAGAACATTAAATTGTACAACTTAGGCATTTATATTTTTACTTTGAAGGTTTGTCAAATTAGGATGATTTATGTAAAGTCAATAAAAAGTAACAATCTACGGAAAATCAAATATAATTGATTATTTTCTACAAGTTTCTCGAATATAAGTTAAAATTTTCTTTTTTATATTTGTATTAAGTTTTTATGGGAGAATATTTGTAGTTGAATCATTGCAAGTGTTTATATATGTTTATTAAAATATGTGTATGACTCATTGGTATTTCCTACAATGTAAGCTTTATTAAAATAACTACAAGACTTTCGATTTATATGGCTTATGAGTCCAATTGAATGTAATATTTCAATAGTTGGGATTCAGTTTTTTTGAAATCAAGTTCTTGTGATATGAGGTGATTGTAACATAACCTTCTAAAAAATTAATTGGCCTGAAAAAAAGATTGATTTGTGGGAGACAATAAGATCTTTCACCGCCGTATGTTTTACAAATTATTTCCATTTTTTATTATTTCAAATAGTAAAAATAATAGTTGTTTTTTTAAATGTACTTTTTTATAACTTTTGATAACCATTATATTTCTATTACTGTATTCCACTATTGATTTAAACCAATGAAAATTTGGTTATTTTGTTATGAGTTCAAGGAATATTTGTATATATTTCTTTAATATTTAGATTGTTAAAGATTACATGTACAATAACCTTATTATTATGCGGCATTTTTTAATGGTCTTAGATTTCAATTATCTAACCGTAAATTGTAGGACATAAATGCATTTCGTAATCCCGGTTTGAAATTCAACTAGTAATTCATTGATCTTAATATAGGTGACATATAAGGAGAAGTCAAATTTTGTAATAGAGACCCCATAATTCGGGATTTCATTAAGCAACAAATTTTAATTTCAATTTTCTTTATTAAGTGCTCATATTGTCAATAAAATATCTTTTAATTGCTTCTTCTAATTATATATGTGAAACATCTATATGTGCTTCTTACTCGAACGAATTTTCATGCATATAATCTGTAGTCTTAATTTTCTTTACATTAACATATGCAACGTGAGTTTCGATACATGAGTTGGCATGTGTTTTTTGAAATAATTAAAATACAAAATACAGAATTCATTACATGCTGTTAGCCAGCATATGATACACATAACTGCATACAGGGGATGTATTTTAGTTTCTTTGTGACATAACCCTAATAAACACAATTATGTTGCATTTTATGTATTAAATTTTTTTAAAACTTTACCCGTGCACCACCCGTGTGGAAATCTAGTACTTGATATAATAATTCACATACTTCATAAAACTTACAAGTATTTACCATCTAAAGTATAATTTAATCAATCAGTTACAGAAAATTTCTAAGGAGAGCTAACTTCTCCCTTATGGAGTGAAAAAGTACCACATAGCCCCCTGTTATTGGGGGATCAGGGGGTTTCTACTCCATAAAGGAGAGATTAGCTATTTATAGCCAGACTAATCAGTTACATACCCTTTTTAAGCTACAACGATTAGTAGCTGTTTGATTATTATTATTGATATTGATTTATAATGAGAAATTATAATCATGTGAAATAAGTGGTGTAGAGTTAATAGAAATTTGAAATTATAAATGAGCAGTTGTCAAATCAGTAGTCAAATCAGTGGTAGGTGAAACTATGAAGATGATTGATAAAGAGAATCAAACAAGCTCTAAGGCTTAGCTGCTTTAATAAGTAGCTTATGCTGTGTTGTGCCGGATAAAAAAACAGTTATTAGAAGAATCAATTTAGTGTTTGATAAACTTTCTTCATAAAAGTGCTATATTATACGAAAACAATTCTTAAATGTTTGATAAATTTAATTTTTTCATTACTATGTCGTTTTATATTTATTAAAAAGTGCATATTTAAAAAAATCTTTATTTACAATTATATGGCATCCTTTTATTTTCTTTTATGAAATAACTAGATTCTCACATGTGCGTTGCACGAGAAGATACCAAATCAAATCTGTAGATTAATTAAATGAAATAAGTTGTAGTACTCTTATACCGTAATTTTTCTGTCAAAAAAATCTATTAATATTGTCTTTTTAAGCATTTTGTTTCATATTGCGGTAACTTTGTGTGTGGTATTCTGAATTTTTTATTTTTTTTAAATTTTTTATTCACTTTTGCTTTGTCCATTCACCATTTTGAAATAAGATTCACTATTAAATTTGATAATAACTAATAGATAATTATCATCATTTACTTATTTAAATTATAGACAAATTTAATTATATAATTCTCTAGCATATCTTGAAATTTGTAGTTCATAATTAATAGAAATTAAATATATATATATGTTGTTAGTTTAAGTTAATTATAAATTATAATTGTAATTTTTTCTTAATTTTTCCCTGTATAAATGAATATTAATGATTATGACTATTTTATATATGACTACTTTTATGTGTTACTAGTTATTTTGCATGTGCGTTGCACGGGATGATAATACCAGATAATATAAACAATTTAAAAGGATTAATGATGATTGTAAAAAAAGATTCTAAGTTATAATATTTGATTGTTGATGTGCGTGTAAAAACAATACATGTACTACCTGTAATACGATATATTTTATTAATGAAGATAAAAAACGGTCTAAAAAAACTAAAGAAAACATTGAAGAAAATTTTTAGAGTTTGTATTAGGCTGCACGGGTGAATTTTTGAAGTTTGTATTACACTGCCAGTGTATAACGCACGAGAAAATATTTTACATTCGATAAACATAATTTGAATAAATAATGAAGGATAATACATGTATTATACTATTTATAGTAGAATTTGTTGTTTAGCCATTTTTAACACAAATCATAATTTTCAGACTTTTTCATTTATAACTCTTGAAATATCTATATAAAATTATCTATGAGTAAACACCAAGTTTTTCTACAAAACGCACGTATGATCTATTGCACTTTTTGGGTTCTAATATGTATTAATGGTATCAAATTTTTCTTAACATACATCTTCTACGTACTAAATATTTTAATATGTTAATATAATTTAGTCAGTATTTAAAGAATTAAAACACCATGACTAGTTCAATTAGAAAAATCAGGAATTGATGAATGCTGGAACCAATGTGAAAAGCAATTCAACATTGAAGTTCAAGATCCAAAAGCTAAGGCCTATTATGTATAATCATTCTCCAAAAAACATAACATAGACATATTTCTCAATTCTTTTCATTAAATAACCAATGTGGGATTTCATTTCTATGCCCAAAATTACATTTCCAAATAGCTCTTAACTATCAAATTTTTCTTAAAATACATATTCTGTAGACTAAATATTTTAACATGTTAATATAATTTAGTCAGTACTTAAAGAATTAAACTGTCAAGACCAATTCAATTAGAAAAATCAGGAATTGGCGAATGCTAGAACCAATCTGAAAAGCAATTCAACATTGAAAGTTCAAGACCCCTAAGCTAAGGCTTATTATGCATAACCCTTCTTCAAGTAACTTAATATAGACATATATCATCAATTTTTTTCATTAAATAACCAATGTATGATTTCGTTTCTATGCCCAAAATTACATTTTCAATGGCTCTTAAAAAAGAATAAAATTTCAATCTTTTTTATGGACAAATCTATAGGGGAATTCAAATATAATGTTTCAAAGTCATTTAGTTGCACTTTTATTATGGAGTTTTGTGAATTACATAGCAATTTGACAAATTTTAGTATTTATTTATTAAGTTTTAAATTAAAACTAGTTATACTTGATTTAACTTTTTTAACCTTCAACTGTCAGTTTTTCCTGTTCAATGACTGGTACTTTTTTTTTTTTTAACATTGACGAATACTAGAACCAATCCGGAAGGTAATCTGGCGATGTGAGATAAACACGGATATGGTTCACTGGTTCACAATAAACTTTTTTCAATAATGATCAATTAAAATTTTGAAGCTTTTGGAAGCTCAAGTCAAGGTTGATAAAGCTCTATTATGTATAACTCTTTTTCAAGTAGCTTAATATAAGCATACATCATAATTATTTTCACTAAATAATCAATGTGAGACTCACTTGCTATGCTCAAAGTCACATTTTCAATGACCCTTAAAAAGGAATATAATTTTAACCTTTTTTTAATGACAAAGCAATGTAGGAATTCAATTATAATACGAGAAAGTCACTTATTTGTACATTCATCTAATTATTTGGAAAGTTTATAAATTTTAGTATTTATTTTTTAAGTTTTTAATTAAAACCAGTTCGAGCTCGACTTGACCTGATTCAATCTTTTTTAATCTTAAACTGTTAGTTTTTCTAGTTCGATGACCAGTACGGTTTTCTAAACATTGAAAAATACTGGAATCAGTCTGAAAAGCAATCTGATGGTGAGAGATAAACACGATACGATTTACCGATTCACAAGAAATGTTTTCAATAATGATCAATTAAAATTTTAAACTTTTTGAAAGCTCAAGACCCATATGCTAAGGCCCTATTATGAATAATCATTCTCCAAATAGCTTAATATAGGCATAAATTATTAATTTTTTCACTAAATAACCAATGTGGTAATTTCCTTTTTGTGTTCAAAGTCACATTTTCAATGACTCTAAAAAGAGAAATCATAATGCCCAAAAGTCACTAGATTACACTTTATTGAGTTTTGCTATTATTTGATAATTTTATCAAATTTACTATTTATTTTTTAAGTTTCTAATTAAAATTGGTTCGACCCGATTCGACCTTTTGAACCTTGAACCGTTAGCTTTTCCAGTTTGATGACCGGTTTGACTTTCTTAACATTTGCAAATACTGAAACCAATCTGGAAAATAATCTAACGGTGTGAGATAAACATGAATAATCCTAACATGAATAATCTTATCAAGGCCCATAGGCTGAGGCCCTATCATGAATAATCTATCTCCAATACAAGTAGTTTAATATAGACATACATTCTCTATTGTTTTCACTAAATAACTAATGTGAGATTCTTTTTCTATACCCAAAGTCACATTTTCGATTGCTCTTGAAAAATAAATAAAATTTCAATTTTTTAAATGGTACAGATCAAAAAATTATAAAATTGAATATTCTTTTTACGTATTGTTTTAGGTAAAAATAAATTTATTTCAATTATTTAATGAAAATCGGTCTAATAACCTTATACCATTAACTTTTCTGGTTAGATAACCAGTATGGTTCTGATCATTTACAAATACTAGAACCAATTTGAAAAAAATATGATGGTGTGAGATAAAGATAAATTATTTTTTGAAATAATTTGATATATAGTCTTCCCGTAAAATTCTAAATAATATATAATTAGTCACATTGAATTGCAATACTTTGATTATCTTGTTATTAACTAATCAGTGGCGGAGCCAGGAAAACCTGTTTACAAGGGCAAAAGTTTTATGACAAATGAGATGAAAACAATAGAAGACGAATAATGAATTTTTTTTTTATTATGTTATTACAATTGTTCTCCACAAGTTTTCATACTTTGATAACTTTGTATGATTGAATCATTATCAATTTCATTAAAATACAACATCCTTATCAATGTAAGCAATCAAACTATCATTTAACCATTAATATCCAATTTGATACCACAATCGAGTCTTGACAAGATTCATCGCGGAAAATACTCTCTCCATTGTAACAGTAGCAACAGGAAAAATTAAAGCCAATGTCGCAAGCATGTAGACCAATATATGTACTTGATTTTTTTTTTTTTTGGGTCAAACCAACTTCTCCGTAGGCCAGGACCTGATAGGAGGCCCAAGAGGTCTGGGACTTAGGGCCCATAAAAGCTAAAAATTTTGAATGCCCAAAATTCTGCCTTTTTTTGAAAAAAACTAAGCGATGTGTATTGGAGATAAATTAATTCCGAGAAACAAGACAAGGCCCATTAAGATGTTAAGGCCCAAAAGAAAAAAAAAAAAGGATTTCATGGCTCAAAACCAATTACAATCCAAATCCAAGTCTTAATTACCCATTTTAAAGGAAGACATGAATTACCCATATAAAGAAAAAGGTAAAATATTGATCCAAAACAAAAAAAAAAAAAAAGGAAAAAGTGAAGTCAAGAGGATCAGAAAACTAAAACGGCAGAACAAACCAAGAAGAGAAGAAGAAATAATTGAAAAAAATTGAACACGCGATACGAACAGCTGTTGTCAATGATGTCACAAGAAAGATTGAATGGATTCGCCATGTTGTCAATTGAGAGAAAAATGCTTAAGCATCTTGATTATGAAAAGCTAATTGATATCTTTGCATCTAAAACAACGAGGTGTGTAATCTTTAAGTAACCATATAATATACTTTTAATATACACCTTCTCCAGTTTTGTTAACTTTAATACTAGAAAACTGATATGAATGTATGCTATAGCTAGGGGGCTTTTTTATATTTAGACTCCAGGCTCTAAAATCTTAGGTACGGCACTGCTTTTTCACAAGATCGTTGATAATAAAAAAACATTAGATACAAATCAAACTATTATAATAGCAAACATTAACAAACAAACTAACTGATTAATAATATAAACATTTTTAACTTAAGATGTGACGACCCGTCTTTCTATTTTCGAGCTCAACATTTACTTTAAAAAGTCAAAGGTGGAATATTCAAGTTGATGTCAAGTTAGACTAAGATGAGGTAATTTAATTTTTGAGTTTATAATTTAAGCACTTAAATAAGTCGGGATTTATGTGAAATTATACTATCATTTGGGGTTTAAATGAAACAAGAAACGAAGTTAGGGACTTAAATGAAGTAAAGCCGGAAGTTGAAGGACTTTAGGTGCAAATTTTCCTATAAATTTAGAATTTTCTCTTGAATTGGGACAATTGAGGCATACATACATGGAGAGGGCCGAGAGAGTGAGAGGTCGTGGGAGGCTTACCGAGCAAAAAAAAAAAAAAAGCAAGAAGCTTGGGACAAGAAGAGGAACACAAGAATTCTATCAAGTATTAATTGTTTTAAGCTTTAATTTGTGTAAGTTTAAGTGAAAATTTTCATTTCCGGTTTATGAATTTCTTGATAAATTAACACTAAAACCTTGGCATAAGTTGTTTTGTATGGTATAGATTTTTTCTATTAGCTAAGGAATAGGGATTTTAGTTTATATATGGAATATGTAAGAAAATTGGCGTGTGTGTGTACATATTGGTGTGGGTATCAATATATATGGAAAAAAAAGAAAAAAAAAAGATAGAGAGAAATCAAGCAAAATCAGTGGAGTGCTTGTGGCATTTGACATTGTATTATATAGTACATATATATATATATACACACATAAAAGAAAGATGAAAGAAGAAAGGAAAGGAAAGGAAAGGAAAGGAGAGGAAAGCAGGCAGAGGCTGCCGTATTCTGCCAAGGGAAAAAGAAAAATTGAAGATTCTAATTAGGAAATGAGAAGAAGAATACAACAATTTAACATAAGTAAGTATTATTTTCTTTAAGCTTGATTTATATAAGTTTGAGGTATAAATTATGTTTAGGTGTCTATGGAATTTTTTTATGAATATGTAATGCTAGGTTGTAATTTTATTTAATTCATGTTTTAAAGACATTGAATTGTGATTCGATTATGAAATTTGGGGTTCTTGAGGTTATTATAAGAATTTATAGGAAGTAGTATAAAAATGAAATTTTATAGGAAGTAAATAAGTTGAAACTTTACATATAAGTTGATATTATGATTTTATGGAATAATAGCATGGCAATTGTAAAATTTGGTGAAGTTAAGATTTAATGAAAGTAATGAATGACTAAAAATTTAAAAGCAAGGGTAAAAAATTTTGTTGAAGGCTTAAGAATTTATGTTTAAGGGTGAAGAGTTTGTGTTATTATCTTAGTGGATAATTGAGATTTTAATATATGATGGTATTGCAATTTCAATATATGATGGTATTGCAATTTCTAAGATAGAGTAATTAAAGCCTAAAATAATTATATGAAAGGAAGCAAAAGATGTCAATATTGAATCCTAGGAAGCCAAGTATGAATTTAATAATATGACTTAAAGGTTGAAATTATTATGTACACAGTTCTGCCCCTCAACTTTGGAGGGTTATAAATGATAGTATATGTTGAATTTTAACACGATACATGTTAGAAAATGATCTTCGATGAGTTGGCTATCATCCAAAATTGGAATGACACCATTTGGAGATCGGCAGGAGTTTTTATGACATATTTTCTGAGGCTGGTCAGTTTCTAACTGAGAATAGATTTTGAGAAGTAGAAAAATATTTTGGTGTTCCCAACATGGTTTTCTTGAGCTCAATTTCATATATGATGAACTTATGTAAGTTTTCTAACTCCTAGCAGAATTTCATAAGCATACAACATCATTCGTGATCTTAAAATGGTTTTAACTGGGCATTGCTTAAACAGGAAAAAGAAAAAAAAAAAAACTTAATGATCCTTGCTTAAAGAGTTGCATAAAGCCTTGATTCAATAACGGATGTACATATTTGATGGAAGAGTTAAGAGAGTATATAAATTGTGGTTAGCAATATGCTTAAAGAAAGATTTAGAAAAATATCTACTCGAATCTTATTTCTTTGGATGGAAAGAAACAAGTGAAAAGGGGGAAATGTGGAAAATGAAACTATATTTGAAGATATATAAAAGTGTGAGTAATTAAAATAGAGGAAGTTCATCATAAAGGAATTGAATGTTAAATGGAATTTTTATATAATGTTACAGGAAATGTTAAGGACTAAAAGGAAGTGAAACACGAAGGGATGCTATTTTGCCGATGAGTGGAGCATTTCCTTTTCTTTTCTTTCTAAATGAAAATGTATATTATACTTTGATTTCACAGAAAGTCTTAATGTTTTATGATAAATGTATTTCCATGAAATTTCAAAAAAGTTGATATTTTTTAGAAAAGTTCATGTGAATGTTTGTATGAAATGATGCTTTATGATTTTAAAGAAATGTTTGAGTTGAGACATGATTTATGATTTATGATTTATGAAAACCCCCAATTTGTATCTAGTATTCTGATATGCCGCCTACGGGCGAAGGGGCATATATGGCTTAAGCTGACCAAATGATATGCCGCCTACGGGCAAAGGGGCCTATGGCTCAAGCTGACTATATGATACGCAGCCCAGGCGAAGGGGCCTATGTGCTAGCTATGGCTCAAGCTGTTTGTTGTGCCACCTAAGGCGAAGGGGTCATAAAGTACCTATAGCCCAAGCTGACGTCTACGTGCGTATGACTTGATATTATGATCATGATATGTGGATACTCGTTGGGGGAAAACTTCTATAATTTTCATGATACTTACAAGCATGGCAATGATTATACAAATATTTCGATGTGAGGTGAATTCAAGTTGATAAATTTTATGATGATTGTTAGAATGAAATAATGTTCATGATGTTTCCCAATACGTAATGGTTTTACAAATATTCATGTTATGCTAGATTTATATCTAAAGTCATGAAATTTCCAAATGAGTTTGAACATGTTATTCAAGATATTGCAAAAGTCATATTTTGATTTTTCTAAAGCATGTTTATTGATAAAAATCAACTCATTAGGCTACTTAGCTCACGTGTTTCCTAAATGATTTTCTCAATAGGTGATAATTAGAGTTTGGGCAACACATTAGGATCGAGCCTGCTATTTCCAGAATTGAGCTACCACCTAATGAAACGAAATTGTTATAGGGTTTGTCTTATTATAATTTACATACTTGGAAACGTTAAGTTTATTAGCATGCATTGGGGTATTTATTGAGGGTTCTACTTGGTTTTAGTACATTTTTTCACAAGTGAATTGTTATAAATAGAAAAGTTGTGATTCTTATATTGTGAGGTGTTGGCAGGTTTTATCTATGAAGTGATGTTGCTTATATGAGAAATTATTAGTTTGCGAGATGTTGATGTGTTAGCGCTGGGAAATTATTACATTATGAAGTGTATTTAGGTTGATATTCGGTATAATGCAGGTTGGTTTATTTATAAATTAAAGGAGACGCTGTCAAAATTTTCTAGAATAAGTAATATATTTATGAGCCTCGATGGTAACTTCTAGCTTCTAGTTGGAATTTATCATCGGCACACGTCACACTTCTAGTAAGTTAGATATACTGGGAGTATGGCATGTCAGTTTGGTATCAGTGCAAAGTTTTGGCATTTATATTGTATTATACTACCATGCTCGTCATATATATTTAGATAATCATATAATGTAGTGGCAAGGCTCGCAGGCTGCAAGAGATGTTGCCACAAACTTCCGTTGCTTCTCATAAAGGTAATGATAAGAAAGATGATGAAGTGTAAGGAAGATGATGAAGTATATGATTTTGTTTATGATGATATGTAATTAATGAAAGTTCGCATGGTATAAGTAATGAATGATGTTTAGTAAAGAGTATGCAAATTAGGCAATTAGTATCAATGAAATATATTAATCAACTTCATCTTATTGAAGTTCGGTAATCCATGTTATCCCTTCTGGTATAAAGGAATGCTTGACAGAATGAATTTATGAATATCATTTTAGAAACAAAGATAAGACAAGTAAATAATGACTATGAGAAGTGAAAGGAAATACCCCCAATAGATGTATGTTCTTACCATTCCTGATCACATGAATTCTCATTCTCAAATTTTTTGTAAAATCAATGTTTATGACCATTCATTACTTTTAAGATGTCCTGAAAGGTACAATTCATTGACTTAGATTAACCTAATTCATGCTTTCCTGTCAATTTTAAGCTTTCCAAATGTATTCAATTATAATGCTATCCTAATGGCTTCCTTCAACCATTAGAACCCCTAAATGAATCAGTTTCCATTTCATTTCCATGTTGCAGAATGATGTCATTCATAACCATCTAACTTATCCTTTTCTTGTGAAAGCCTTTATAGAGATTTTGAGCCCCCAAATTAATTGTGGTGAAGGCCATTCTTGGGAATCGAGATACTGTTGAAATTTTCTAGAATAAGTAGTATATTCATGAAGCTTGATGGTAAATTCTAGCTTCTAGTTGGAATTTATCATCGGCACATGTCACACTTCTAGTAAGTTAGAGATACTGAAAGTGTGGCGTGTCATAAGATTAAACAACTTATTTTCAATGAACAATTTAAAAGGTTCAAGAATTCTAGTAACAGTTAAATGTATTATATTGAACAATTTGTAAAAACTCAAAAATCAAAATAACATGTTAATTATTAAACATTATATATTACTTATTTTTCAAATTTTACACGATCAAGAAATTAAAAATTTAAGAAATAAGAAGTGATTAAAATATTTATATCTCAAATTGTGAAAAAGATTGTGACTATTTGGCGGATTGTGTTGGACGACCATTTATGGCGACGCAGCAATTTACAAATTGTAACAGAAACATGGAAAACCCAAAATGTTGGAGATGAAAGTAAGAGTCGAGCCATAATTGAAAAAAAAAAAGTAAGAGTCGAGTCATAATGAAATATAGGGTTTACCCAATTTCTTATTCTTGTAGTCGACTAGTGATATGGTCGAATATGAATTGTGAATTGAATTAATATAACTAGTATACCACTATGCGGTAGATAATGACTGTAAGGTTGAAGTATATGAAAAAAGGAGAAAGAAGAAGTTGGAGAAAAAGGAAAAAGGTGGCAACCATTTGTGATTTTGCCAGTAAAGGAGAAAAAGCTCCCTTCTCTTGGTTGGCTATAATATTATTAGGGGAAATTGCATTGGTTACTGTGCACAATCACTTTTTTCTATTTTTATTGCATTGTTTTTTCTAAATACATTGTGTATATTTTGTTGTTTTATTTATACGTTATTTAGCTATTTTTTCTTTTATTATTCAATTTTGTTTCCAACGACCGATCGCCGGATTTTAGTGATTTTTTTTTCATTTCCATTTTTTTGGTTCTTTTTCCTTTCTCACTCATTCTTTTGAAATTTTTCTTCCTTTTCTTTTTTCCGGTGATGGTGTCAGAATCTTCTTCTTCTTCTTCTTCTTCTTCTTCTTCTTCTTCTTCTTCTTCTTTCCTGCAATAATTTTTTGACAAAGTTTCTACATGGCAAACTATGTTTTCATGTTCAAAGGTTCATTACGTGTGTGACAAGTTTTGTTATTTTTATAATAAGCTATGTTATTTGTGTAATAATATATTTTTTGTCTAATAATCTATGTTATTAAATAATCTATATTATTTATGTAACAAGATAATATAGAACACATGGCAGAATGGATTGAGAGAGAATTTGATCGAAAATTGGGTTTAAATTTGAGTTGTTTTGTATTCGGTGCAAAATTTAGTGTATAATATCTTCCTGAAAGCGGAACAATGGGTTTTCAAGAATCCGTAGTCATCTAGGCCTTTAGATTTGCGATTTTCTATTTTTCTATTTTTTCTAATTCTTTATAATTTATATTTTTTATATTTTTTTACCAGAGGACTTGTGTATAGCTATTTAAATACCGTTTGGACTTGTTTTAATGATTTCTTGTTTAACAACAACTTGCATTATTTGCGTAAAAAGCGATGTGCATAATATGCTACATTATTTGTTTAGCAAGTTATGTTATGTGCTAAACATGTTACGTTATTTATGTAACAAGCTATGTTTGTTATACAACAAGTATTGTTATTTGTGTAATAAGATATGTTAATATGTAACAACTTATGTTATTAAATAATTTGTGTTATTTGTATGACAAACTAATTTTTTTTGTGTAAAATCTATATTATTTGTAAAACAACCTACGTTATTTATTTAACAAGTTATGTTATTTATATGTTAACATAGTAAAACATCATCATTTATATAAATTAAGATGTCAAATAATTGATACTATATGAATTTAAAAGGAATAAATGATTAAAAATAAAAGAGGGAAAACAAGGAAAAAAGGGGAACAAGGAAAGAAAAAAATAAAAAAGTGTAAAAAGAAAAAAAAATTCCGGTCTGCCAGGCTGCCGATGACGATAGGAATCCTATCGCTAGCCGACTGGTAGGTCGGGAGTTGGGCGGGAGTGGTTGTGGGGGTTAGAGGGTTGGGGTTGGGGGTATTAATAAAATATTTATTAAAGAGAAAAAATATATATAATAATTAACATACTTGTTACCTATGTAACACAGCATGTTATACAGTATATTTGGAATTTAAAACATTTGCCAAGTATTTTTGGAATAAACCAAAATTAGATAGATATCTACAAAAAGGCCCCATATTATTAGTAAGTTATGGTTTAAGATTGCATGTACCAAATGACTGAAAGCCAAAACCCATTTTGCCTTTTCCATTTCCTTGGCAGTGTAATAGAAGAAATTGTCCCTTTTTTTTAAATAATAACTAATGGAATTTTTCAAAATCATTAGGGATAATTGCCACTAGTCCTTCTATGAAGTCCCTACGACACCATTGTCGAATATAGCAACCCCTATTGGACACATTGGGGGCAGTGGTCCAACACACCCAATGGAGAGTTACCATACACCATGGAATGTATACAATTGGCCCCCTTTGCCCATAAGTTCCTCTAACCATGTGACTGATAGTTATATTATGTGTTTATTTGATATGAAATGCTATTAAGTGACTTTAGTAGGGATTAAAAAAATCCACAAAACCTAATACTCATGGATACCCGATCCTATTAAAATAAGGAATACCTAGCTAAATAGGTAATTAAGTATGGAATGAGATAAAGAAAATTGACCTAATTTGACAATTCATCGGGGAAGATTATCATAATTTTTACTCATGCTGTAACATCCTGTAAACTTCTACAAAATTAAAGTAAACAACATAATTGTTGTTTTGGAAAAATTACTTGAACATCGTTGTAAGATTTCTTCAATTGGATTATAAGATTAAAAGATTTTATTCAATTGAAGTTGAAGAAAGAATTTGGTTCTTAATTGACATAAACTAAAGTACAGTGACTTAATCGACATAAATTAAAATATGGTGACTTAATTGAAAGATAATACAAAGTATAAGGATTTCTCGCTCAATAAGCGTGCGAACCACGTTTAGCCACATCGCCCTAATATGTGTACGGCGCCACATCGCGTCACGTGTCACGACGTGATTGACGGAATTCAAAGATTTATTAAAAACAACTAAATCTGAACTATTATATAAAGGTGTAGGGGTCCTCAAGGTTTCCAAACCCCCCAAACCATCCTCCTTCTCTCCCATACCAGCCACATTCGTCCAAAAATGGCCATGGTGGAGAAACAACCTATCAAAACCCGATAAAATACCTATTTCTCACTTGAAAGAGACTCTTTATCTATATAGAAAGATTGTAACCTAAAGAATAGCTTTGATTGAGGAATTTTAAGGCTTTAATGGCACTTTTCTACGTGAGAATTATTCAAGGAATGCTTGGGTAACCTTTGAGGTGAGTAACACTTGTATTGATCCTATTTCTTAGCTCTCATTGTGTATTGATTCTATCCATTGGCTCTCTTATTTTCTTTATATTTTGGATTTCTCTCTTTTGGAACGTGTGTCTTCCTTTAATTGTATTTGGCCTTTGACGATTGACGGTGCACTATTGCTTTGGATAAGTGATTGTTTCCTGCTCTTGGGCATTGCTAATGGCACTATCTACCCATGTTTGAATTGCATTTGTATTGCTTTGTAGTACTATGGCCTTGCTGTGTGGTCATGGCCATTTGTACATTTGTATCGTATGGCTCACAGATAGAGGCTAAACTAGTGATGTGCCGGAGCTGTGTGCCTTTGTATCTTTGTCATTTGATGATCTTTTTTGCATTGTTTTGCGTGAGCTAATACATGTTATTATTCACTAAGTACAACGTACTCATTCCTCCTTCCATCTACAACATTGTAAGTATTGAATTTAAAGCTTTGTGACCAGATCGTCCCCAGAATGGAGAAGATACATGTATGTAATTGAGATTTCAACGAGTGGCTGAGCTTTCGTTGTGGGTGGCCCATAATATATTTAATTATCAGAGTGCATAGCAAAAGCATTTCAATAATTTTGAATTGTATTTGTAAGGTCTCTCCTTGATTTTAAATCAAGATATATATTTAAATGCTTTCGCTATTGTTAAAATTGAGGGCGTGACATGTGCCCGGCCCGTTTAACCTTTTTTTGTTAAAAATAAAAATATGTTCTAAAAATTCTAATGGTTTAAAAAATAAAAAGATAAAACTTAGCAAGAAAAGTTCAGTACTTTCAATTGCAATTTTAACTTAGTGTTTATTATAATACAACTCATTAAACAAAAAATGAAAATAAAATATATAAATATATATAAATTAGCCAATAAATAGGCAATATGAATTAGCTATACCAGCCCATCCCTGATTTATGGGGAGGGAAGAAAAAAAATTTTGATGGGTAGGGTAACGGGTGTAACATACCCGATCCCAACCCGACTCGACCCGACCCATTATATGACATCTCAAATTTCTTTATACTTTAGTTCCGCGTGGAAGAGTGAAACATGAGGACTAAATTAAATATGAATACGAAGTTAAAGGTTCAATTGGGCAAAAAAAAGAAATAAATAGAAATGAAAAATGAAAATTGAAATAAGTCCAAGATTCTAGAGAATTCTTGTGGGAACTTGGACCAATTGTCATTTGTCTATATATATGCATATGTATAATAAATAAACAAACGAAAGAAGAAATAAAAGAAAGCAAAGGGAACCGAGAGGCTTCTGCCAAATTTCGTAGGGCCAAAAAAAATAGGGGAGAAGTTGAAAGAATATTAGGAAGAAGAAGAAGGAGAATACAAGGATTCACCTAGTGTTTTTGGTTCTTAGGCTTTGAATTTATGTAAGTCTTAAGAACATGATGTTATGAAAATTTTTATGAACATGTATACTATGTTGTATTTTTATGTAATACATGTTTTAAAGGCATCAAATTGTCATTGGATTATGAAATCTGAGGTTCTTGAGGTTATTATAAGAATTTATAGTAGGTTAGTATAAGATCAAATTTATATGAAGGAAATTAGTTGAGATTTTATATAAGTTAGTGTAATGATTCCATGTAATACTATAAATTTGATACATCTTTTAAAGGCATCAAATTGTCATTGGATTATGAAATTTGAGGTTCTTGAGGTTATTATAAGAATTGATCTGTAGGTTAGTATAAGATCAAATTTATATGAAGGAAATTAGTTGAGATTTTATATAAATTAGTGTAATGATTCCATGGAATAGTATATGGTGATTGACAAATTGGGTGAAGTTAAGAATAAATGTAAGTAATGAATGATTTAATAAGAAAGTGTAGAAATTGCTAAAGGCTAAGAACTAGTATTTAAAGATGAAGAGTTAGTGTTTATGTTGGAAGGAATTTAAGATTTTAATATATTGTATCATTACAATTTCTAAGATATATTAAAAATCTAGAAGAATTAAATGAAAAGAACAATTACATCTTTAATTGGAAAGTGAAGAAATCTTAGAGGATTTAATGAAATAGGAGAATTTGGGTTTTTGGTATATGGTGTCATGTGATAAAATTTAAAGGGGATAATGATTAGTTTGTTAATATAAACTACATGTATTTAAATTTCATGGGACATATGAATGATATGAGATTCTAAGGTTTGAAGTTATTGGTCTTAACTTAAGAAATTAATTAAGTGCTTTTAGTTCTCCTTTGCTTTAACATGAAGGATGTGAATATTAAGGTGATTATTAAAGGACGAGCTTATGATACATGGATCCAAGAAGAGTAGATTATGCTTTGGTTCAAGCTCTTGTTATAAAATAAAATTCCTAAGGTTTCCAATATGATAATGAAGATTTAAGTTATGAGATTTTATTATATGAATATGAGTTAAATAAGGAAAGTCATGGCGTGAAATTATTCTTAGACATGAAATTGGAATCAAGCAAGGCCTAGCATGAAAAGATGTAAAATTAGTATATGAAATCATAATTTAAGAAGGAAAAATTAAAGCTGAAAATTTTGAATAAAGGGTTATTTGGGTACTTTAAAATGAAAATTCTCATGGAATTTGAGTACTAAGTTCATAGTCTTGATATTCATGGATTAATTGATATGAAGTGATGACTTGAATCTAAAATGGATCGCTATGAAGTTAGTATTAATTTTTGTGGAGCCAAGTACGTAAAATTGAGGATAAAAAGGAAGAGTTAGATCCCTAGGACTAAGTGGGAATTTGTGGTCATAAAATAATGATTAGAATATAAGAATTTATTAATAGTGATAATTAAGTGTTGAATGAAATTCTCATATTATATTACAGGAAGTGGGGAAGAAATTAGAATCAATTACGAAACAAGCTAGATTTTCATGTATTCCTAGTGAGTGGAGCTCTCTTCTATCCTTTTTTTCTAAATGAAACTTTTTATACTTTAATTTCACATGAATTTATAATGTTTATGACGATAGTGTATTTCTATGAAATTTCACAAAAGATGATATTTTCTTAAGAAAAGTTCGTATGCATTTTTATATAAAATAACGCTTCATGATTTTCAGAGAAATGTCCTATTTGAAGTATGATTCACGATGTAGTGTGTTTATGATGATTATGTATTTCTATGAAATTCCAAAAAGTTGATATTTCCTTTAGAAAAGTCATATGAATGTTTATGCGAAATGATACTTTACGATTTTTAAAGAAATGTTTGAATTGAAAACATGAGTTATGATGCATGAAAACCCCGAAATACGTATCCAATGTTATAAATATGCCGCCTACCGGCAAAGGGGCCTGTGGTTCAAGCTGACCAAATGAAAGCCGCCCAGGCGAAGGGCCCTATGTGCTAGCTATGGCTCAGGTTGATTGTTGTACCGCCTAGGGCGAAGGGGTCATAATATTCCTATGGCCCAAGCTGATGTCTACATGTGTATGACTTGATATTTTGATCATGAGATATTGGATACTCTTGGGGAAAATTCTATGATGATCTTGAAATGAAATGATTTTTATGATATTTTCTAGTTAATTTTATGATGATTATTAAATGAATTGATGCTCATGATGTTTTCTAACATGTGATGATTCTATAAATGTTGATAATATGCTGAATTTATATTTAAAGTTATGAAAGTGCCCAATTGAGCTTGAACATTTTATGCGAAATTTTGCAAAAATTATATTTCAACTTTCCAAAATATGTTTAATCCTAAAACTCCACTCACTGGGCTAGTTAGCTCATACGTTTTCATAAATGATTTTCTTTTCAGGTAGCAATTAGAGTTTGAGCAACACATTATGGTTGAACCTGCTATTCAAGAATTCGAGCCACCACATTGGAATTGTCATGGGTTTATTGTTATTGTGAACTAGAGGCTTTGATACGACTAATTTACTAGTACACATCGGGCATCCCATGTGAATTAAACTTGAATCAATATCTCTTCATATATGAATTGTTATTTGTAGTGAATCATGAGTTTATGAGGTTGATGTTGGGCATTTGTATAGGCTGGTTTTGCTACTAAACTGGAAGAGATAATGTCAAAATTTTTCTAGGATAATTAGTATGTTTCCGAGTCTTGACGGTAAATTCTAGCTTTTAGTTATAATTTATTAAAAGCTAGAATTTATCGTCGGTACATGTCACACTTCTAATAAGTTAAAGGTACTAGGGGTGGAGGTGTGTCACATTATCATTCTTAGATCTTAAGAAATTAAATATTTTATTTTTTCTCTATGACTATACCATGATGGAAATTTTGTAAACTATGAAACCAACTAAACCATATTTATTACATACAAAAGAAGTAATTGAAAAACGACTAGATTTAAAAGCATGTAATAAATAATTAAAAATTAATTCATCAGCTAAAAAATTACGAAATATTTCTTACATAAGAGATGTGTGTGTGTGTGTGTGTGTATACATAATAAAAATTGAATAAAAAATAAAAAAAAACTTTGAAGATAGATTAATCCATCAAAATATCCAAGAAGGTATATACATCTAGTCTAGAAATCTCAAATTTGACTTGTAAAGATAATAAATCGGAAAGAATTTGCAAAACATATGAGAAAGATTCATGAAGATAAAAATAGATAAAGACCATAATCCTAGTTAATTGAAAAATAATAGGAAAATATTAATCTACAATTTACCTAACATGCAAGAAAAAGTTTAAAATGACCTCACCTGAGGCACTTTTGACAGAAAAAATGTTGTAAAAGGTACCGCATCGTTAATTCTTTATATATACGTATATATATTATATTATATTATATTATATTATATATGTTCTATGTAATATTTCACAAAATATTACAAAACATCCACAAATAATAACTGAAAGTGAAAAATTATTTGAAATTTCTTTTTGTTGGAAAAATTTATTTGAAATTAACCAATTAATAAATACACAAAGCATAAAATAAATATATAGTGTACAATCAAATAAAACAAAATAAAGGATGGTGTGAACTCTCTTGATATATTGATTAAAGATTCCCACATTAGATGATACAACCCAAGAAAGGTAAAACTTAGAAGAATTTATCTTGACACTCAAACCAACCAACTCAAGTAGACTATGATAAAAACCCTAACCCCAAGAGTAATGGATGAAAGCATTTATGATATAGGATCAAATTCACAAGAGAAGTATTTAAAAGTTGATCAAAGAACAGGAAATGGAATAGTAGTATTTTCTCACAAATTCTAACACTCAAGGCTAATTTTTGAAGACATAAAAGAGTAGATTTTTTTTATAGAAACACATTGAGCTCCGAATTTAGAGCCAGATCTGGTTCTATAGCCGGACCATGTAAAAGAGTGCTATTTATACTAGAGTATGCTTGGGTCTTAAAATAACTACAAGGAAATGGAAAAAATAAGAAAAAAGGCTTTCAAAATTCGAATTTGGCAACTCGTGTATGGTTGGACTGGCTGTTACGATCGCAAAGTATAGGCACATAGTCAAAGAATTAGCCGTGTGGCCATACAGTCGAAATGGCCTTAGGATCAGGGGATGTTGGAGCTGGACGCGCTAGGCTTGTGGACGTATAGCTCAGCACCATTAGCCTATGTGGCCTTCTGCGGCTGCAGCATTGCTAACAACTAGATTAGCTGCTTAATGACCTTCTGGAGACGTTGGTTGTGAAAAATCAGCCTCCTTCTCAAAATAATTGCAATTCGACCCCTGAACCTCCTGTTTCACTCTAGATTGACCCAAAACTTGTTTTTCATGCTCTTTTCGACCTCAAGCTCCATTTGGTTGGTCGGTCGGTCCTCCACTTCAATCAAAAGTATTCCTTTTGCTGTTCTTACATCTAAATCAAACCCGGTTCCTATTACTTTTCCCATATGAGCTTGATTTATAAATTGTTGCATTAAACCCATCATTGACGCTTGACTTTCTTTGGCATTTGACTGTGTAAATCTACCGGTACACAAACTGAGCTTTGCATTTTTGCCATCGAATATTTACCTATATCAAAAAAAGATAAGTCACAGACATTAAAAGTGGCTAAGATGTCATACTTACCCCAGAAGATCGAGCTTGTAGGTGTTATCATTGATTTTCTCAACGGCCTAGAGAGGGTCATCTCCTAAGCATACCTAATGAGCTTGTAGGTGTAACTTGAAATTTCTTTAATGAGAAAACCTTTCTTTTCTTAAGTGTAACCACACCTAATCACCCAGTTCAAAAGTGGTATGCTTTCTACCCTTGTTAGCTTGGGAGGCATTGCAGCGTCCAAAAATTTCATTTTAGTTAAAAATAATTTTCTAGTCGTTTGCTATTTTTCTGAAATTTTTAGGAATAAAATAAAGCATTGTATTGGATTTTTATAATAAAAATAAAGAATAACTATTTATTTTTAAGATGACGATTACCTGTTAAGGATAATTGCGAAATTTACCCTAGGGTAAAGGTGCAACTAAATAGAATTTTTATTGCAGTTAGGCCTTTAAAGAAAACTATAAATATAAGTGAAAAATATAAATCTTTATACGAATATTCAGAAACTTGACGGTATATTATTTTTCTTTTGTCTTGCCGATCAAAGATTTTGTGGTCGATCGGAACTTAAATTTTGGTCAACCACACGACCAAATGTTGTTGATTGTTTAATAACATTTGATCGATCACATTTAAGCAGTCAACCGTAATATAATATTATTTCTATTTTATTATTATTCTTTATACTTTTTTCTTAAATGGTAATTTATACGATGCACGAGCTAGTTATTTGGACCATGTGACTTATATTGAGGTAAATATGATAACTCCACCTTCAGTAAAGCTCGATTTGTTGAGTATATATTTCCTACATCCGATACGTGACTGATGTAAATGCTTATTCTTGTGCATTAGTAGAATGACATTATTATGCCGTGCTTCTTGTCCATTAATAGGTTGATATTATTATACCACTTGGGAAAATGTACTCTTCGTGAATGTTGGGGGCTAGGTAGGCTACTGTTTGGGTATAGATACTGAACGTAGTATTGGGGGCCCGATAGTGGATATGACATGGCCAAGTCTTGTCTTTTGATATTATTAAGTCCTTAGCCACGGCCAAGGCATGGTAAGTCTTTGGGAACGAAGCATATGCGTGCTGTATATATGAACATGCCTTATTTATGATGAGCTCATGCGGTGTTTTATACATAGGACGTGGGCCTTGTGTGATTGGTTAGCTGTGTATGGGAATATCAGTTCATTCAACAGATATCATGAGCCAGTCATGCATGTTATCATGTTTATTAAGTCTTCATGGCTCACTTAATTGCTTTGTACTGTAGATTTACGTACCAAAAGTGTGGACCATTAGAAGTTCAAGAAGGGTCTGACAGAGATACGTTGAATCATGCCGATTTTATCAGGTAAATGATTCTATTCCACTGTGCCAAATAAAATACTATATTCTTGGGGGGCGGGGCGTTACAGGCATATTCTCCATTTTTCTTCTCAATTTGAAGCCTCACCTTTTCGTGAAGAGATTTCACCAATTTGGCCTTCTTCTTTCCATCTAAGCTACTGCTTTCATCAATAGGCAAATGAATCAAATCCATAGGAGTTAAAGGGTTAAAACCATAAACAACTTAAAAAGCAGAAAAATTAGTAGTATAGTGCACACTTTTTTTAAAGAAAAAATAAAGAGTGCACACTTCGAATATAAGCAAATTGATTAAAAAGAAAACTCTCTTCCCAACATCTCAAATTACTCTTTTTAATGATAGTTCATAGGAGTTGTGTCAAGGTCCTATTTACCATCTTGGTTTAGCCATCGGTTTGGGATGGCAGTCGGTTGAGAATAAAGGATTAGTCCCAATTTTACCCCATAAAACCTTCCAGAAGTGGCTAACAAATTACACAACTCAATCCAACACTATACTCCTAGGAACCTATGAACCCTAACAATTTCTTTAAAGAATAGGTCAGCAATATAAATGGCATCATCCATTTTGTGTCATGGAATAAAGTCAGTCATTTTGCTAAAACTATCCACAATAACAAAAATAGCATCACTCCCTATTTCTGTTCGAGGCAAACATAAAACAAGATTTAGAGAAATTCAGTCCAAGGTTCACTAGGCACAGGTAGAGAAGTGTATAAACCATCAAGTAAAACTCTAGACTTTGCTTTCCTGCAAGCTATGCACTTTGAACAAAATCTTCCTACATATCTTTTTTTTTTTGGCAAAAAAAAAAAGGTTCATGCAAAATCTCTAAAATCCTTTTCGCCCCAAAATGCACCAACAAACCTCCCGCCTAGATTTCCCTTGCTAGTAACTCTTTCATAGAGCAATTAGGCACATAAATTTTATCATTACCAAACAAAAACCCATCATGCCTATAAAATTTATTACAAGCACTCTTTTCACATGCAATAATCACATTTACAAAGTCATCATTATTGGCAAATAAATCTTTAAGATATTCACCTCCAACAACTTTGCGCTTAAGGTAGTGATATAAGTGTACCTTCGGGATATTGCATTGACAACAATGTTCTCTTAACCTTGTTTATTATATTTGATGATAAAGGAAAATGTTTCAATATATTCTATCCACTTGGCATGTCTCTTGCTCAACTTCCCTTATCCCTTCAAGTGTTTCAGCAACTTGTGGTTGGTGTGGATTACGAACTCTTTTGGCCACAAATAATGGTGCCAATTTTCCAAAGCGCTCAGCAAGGCGTAAAGCTCATTATCATATATCAGATAGTTTAAGGCAGTGTTAATGAGCTTCTCACTACAATATACAATTCGCCTCTTCTCCTATATCAGAACCACTCCAATACTTATCCCTGGGGTATCACATTCAATCTGGAAAGTTTTGTCAAAGTTAGGTAAAATAAGAACCAGTGCGGTACACGATCTATTCTTTATAGCATGAAAAGCATTTTCTTGTTCCTTACACTACTTAAACCCATCAGCTTCTGTTAATGTATCACTTTCTATCTGTTTATCATATAACATAAAGTGCAAATACCCAAATTTCACATAGGCCTGGCAAGAAAGCAAAATGCTTTTATTTCAAAATTAAAACTTGACAAACAATGTGCTGAAAACAAATATTACAATCACAATTATAAAAAAAGAAACATCTCTAAAAGCTTAATCAAAATTTTACATAGCCAAATACGCAATCAAATGAGATTGGGATCAATTTTGTAAGATCACAAATGCTACACGGTCGTATGACATTATAAGTGTCATGCCATATATTGCTAAATCAGAACCAGATGATAAAGAATGCCTAGAAAAATTCGGCTATGTTAATCCATTGCAAACCCCAACACCTCCCGACCCCCCGAAAGAAGGTTATTTTTACAAGTGGTCTCTAACTTTTACACTTTCAATCAATTAGGTCCTCAACCTATTTTTAATATTGTAGGTCTCCAATATTTTATAAATACACTCATAACGTTCTATATGACATTCTTGGCCTTACTATTTAATTAAAAATAAAAAGAAAAATCTAAAAAATAGTATAAATAATAAAAATGAAAAGGAAACTTAGCTAACTACCATTCTACCCCTGTCCGTAACATGACCGAAAATAATAAATACATGCGCCATTTTCTTTCTTTCTTTCTTTCTTTCCTTTTTTTTCATTTTTTTTTTTTTGGGAAAACCTTATTTTTTTCCTATTAATTTTCACAGTAGTGGGACAAATAAGTAACAAAAGAGAAAACAATAATTTTGTTGTTTATTCATCCCGATAGTGTCAGAAATAATAGAAAAAAGTGTTTCGCTAAAAAAAAATAATGTAAGTATTTGTCATTTTCAGTCATGTTAAGAGAATAGATAGAATGGGTAACTAGCTAGTTTTTCTTGTTACTTTTATTATTTTTTAGAATTTTTTTATTTTTATTTAAAAAGTTAGTATAAAAATATTACAAAGTACTTTATGAGTGAATTTACGAAGGTTGGCGACCTAGGACATTGAAAAACAAATTGAGGACCTAATAGATAGAAACTATAAAGGTTGGGGACCATTTATGAAATTAAAACATAAGACTTCAGAACCGATTTTATAGTACGGAGCCTTCGATAACCCCCGACTCTCTCATTCTTTCGCGCGTGAAGATCCGGCCGTCGCCTTTCGTCCTCGTCTCGGCCAGTCCAGCTGTCCGACCAGGCAGCCAGCAAAGCAACGTCAATCACTAGTCAGCACAGTAAGCTTCTTTTCCTATTCCTAATTCTAAATCCTAAATTCCTAAGTCCTAAATCCTAATTCCCAATTGTCATTTGGCAATTTCTGATGTTATGTTCTATTGTTCTTCACAATTCACATTCGTTCTTTTGTGCTTTTTTAATTCTTTTCAAGATATGTGAGTTGGGTAGCATTAGTAATACTAATGACACTTGTATGGCTGCTGCGGACGGGAAATGAAATGCATAATGATAGTGAATTAATACCAAATCCGCCTCCGATGGATGTCGGGAATTGGCTAGTGAATGTGAACGGTGTTGTGAAGCCGTTGGTGATAACTAAGGTTGGTGATAAGGTTAGATTTAATATATCGCAAGTAGCAAATATGGATGAGGTTAGAAAGCTCAGGAAGCAGCTAGAGAGTGAGCTAGTGAAGGTTAGGAAGTTAGTTGAAGAAAAGCAACTTCAGCTTGCTGCAGATAATGCTAATAGGTAATATTGGTAGCATTTGTAATACTAATGACGCTTATATGGCTGCTGTTAGCAATAATTTAAGTCAATATACTCAATCTCTGTCTAAGTATGTGGGGAATCATGCAGTAGAGAGAAGGAATTTGTTCAGAGTCCATTCAGAGGTGGCCTTTTTGGGGCATTCAGAACCCAGGCTGATAAAGACTGGGTGAATTTCGGATGTAGGTGGAGCACGGCATCAAGAACTGGGCTGTATAATAGGCAGCTTAGTGTTGCAGCGAAGGAAAACCATCAGAGGGCAAGTGACTTTGTTGAGAAAGAGAAAAGGACTCTCAAGGCCTACCAATATTACAGAAATTCAGAATTTCTCCTAGGGAAGGACAGATTGCCTCCTGAAAGTAATAAAAGGTTGAAGACAAGTAATTTGAGAAAATATTGTAGGGAGACAGAACATGCCTCAGATACTAAAACATTAATTAAATAATAATGCAATTTTTTTTTTTTTTGAACTTTTGTTGTGTAGAATAAATAAAATGTGTAGCCCAAATAATTTTGACAACCATAAAAATAATCAAGATCCTCAAAATATTGTAATTTCAATAAAAGTGATTATCAAATCAAATGTGTATGGAAGCATATTTGATTTAAGCAAATGTAAGAAAATGAGCAATTGTAACTAAAAATTGGGAATCTTTAGTACAATTTTAATATGTGGTGTAGCAAACAGATATTGCGGTATCAATATAATTACCTTTTGCTAATCACACCACAATTCTAATAATTAATAAGATATAGTTATAACTAAAATGACGGGGTAATTGGCACAAAAGGTCCCTATCTTTTTATACCCTTGTGCAGTTGGTCCCTACGTATGAATTCTTGGCAATCCATCCCTACTTTTAGGTTTTCTTAGCACAATTCATCCTTAGTGATAAATTGGTCATTTATTAGAAGGGCATTATTGTCCACTTACACTTTTAAGATTTGAAAAGATGCGAAAAATAAATAAATAAATAAATAAATAAATAATAAGGGTCCCCAATCTGAATATAAATATTGATTGAATAAAGATAAGTATTTAAAAATAAAAAATAGAGGAAAAAGAAAAAAACTATAAGTTATTTATTTTTCTAATCACACTGGAATCTCAATCAATCATTTTTTACATGAAACCACTAACGCTGCAAGTCGCCTCGATATTTTTTCTCTCCTTTTTTACCCAAAAAATTGTTTTTTGTTTAATTATTTTTATTTTTTCAATAATACTAATTTGTTTAGAAACTTTTATTTGCAATTTTTTCTAATTTCAAATGTAAATCAACAAAAATACCCTTGTAATAAGGGACTAATTTAGCATGAAGAATGAATTGTGCTAAGAAAATAAAAAGGTAGGGATGAAACTGCCAAAAGATAGGGACCTTTTGTCCCAATTAGCCTAAAATGATGATACAAACCATTTCATATAATTTTCTTTTCCGCCTTCACTTTTATGTAAACCACATTATCTTCATAATGTCATAAACTCTAATTCACACCATTAATAAACTGGGGTGATCTTGAGTTGCCATTTGCCTATTTCCCATTATGTTAATACCAATCTACATGCAATGATAATGATGATTATTTTTGAATTGATTCATAATATTAATTGATAAAATTGTATATATTATTTCTTTTATCTTATTTATTCTTGTAATCGTTACAACAATATAAATATAAAGCATTGATATCTTATTTATATTGCTTAAATCATTGATGAACTAAAAATATAAATAAAGATTTAATAATAAAACAAAATGGCTAAAAGCTCAAATCATATATGGAAATGAATGAGGAGCATTAGATTAGGCTAGAAACCAGCAATTTTCAATTAGCAAAAAGAATAAAATAAAATAAAAGATGTATTTATTTTCAGTAATTGCACCAGAAGTTTTACCATAATTTTTGGGAGGGAAAATTGTGGTAATTACTATTATTGTGCTTATATAGATAGCAAATTTTTTTGGTATTTATTAATATTAAAAATGTAAGGATATATATATATATATATAGCTTAAATTAAGGAAAAATTACTAATGACTTGTTTAAATGGGAGAACTAATTACAATCAATTATTTGCCTTTAAATTTGCAAAAAAAAGGGGAAAAAGATTATTTGCCTTCAAATTGTGGATCGTGGAGGAAGATTTCACACCATTTTACCTTGTTTTCCATTTTGCATATAATAATATTTGCCTTCTTGTGTAACCATTTTTTATTAAAAAAAAAGAAAAAGAAAAAGAAAAAGGCTTTTTTTGTAATATAATATTTTATACTTGTAACGATGTATGTTTCACTTGTTATTTAACTAACTTGTGATGTTTTCCCCCCACCACACAACTGCTACTGCCGCACATAATATAATGAGTTAAGTATCAAGCAAGAGATGTTAACACTTCAATAAATAACAATTGGTTTAAAGCTCAAGTGTCAGTGATGAAAAGTTTGTGCAATCAAACAAAGTTTTTGATTAAAAATAATCTTTTATCAAATGATAAAATAAAATTAAGATCAAGAGATACAAACGCTTCAATATTTAACAATGAGTTAAGTTCAAAGTTTTATGTGGTAGAACTTTGATGAATAAGTAAATAATTGAATAGATACTCAATCAAAGTTCTTTCAAATGAAGATTTTCTTGTAAAACATTTCAACAAGCTTGAGAATAAGAAGAGAAAAACTAACACTTGTGGAAGAGGAGTTTTCTTGTGATTGAACTTCAAATTTAATTATAATATTTAAAAAAAAAATTGATGAAATATAAGATGTAATTTGGATCAGTCAAAGTTTTCTAATAGATGTAAAACCAAGTAAGAACAGTTATTTTCTCAATAGGAATCTCAAATAAAAGTTTGGAAAGTTGTACCTCTTGAATCCACAAGAAAATGAACCGTTGGGGACATGTCGACAGGTGGTTGGAGTGGTGGACCACCAACTAGCCATTACATACAAAAGCTAGCCGTTTTAAGCCATTGGAGCCCAGACTGGTCAACCTATAGCCCAGAACTGTTGACCAACTAGTTCACAGTAAGTTTGTCCCAATTTTGCCAAAAAAGGAACCAGTAAATCATTTTGAGGTACTAGTCAACTGGTGGTTTTGACTTTTTTGTTTTCAATTTTGGAAAATATGCAATGATTTTAAAAGTATGATTGAAAATAATCTTCATATATTCTTTTATGCGCCAAAAATTGAGCTTTAAAGTGTTCGCTTGCTGAGTATTAAAAATGTTTATACCTTTTTCAATGTTTGAACACTTAGGTGTGAGTTGTTCTTGAGGTCTTGCAAATCTTGAAGTATGTTTTGTTCTTCTGTTTTGTTCTTCAATTGTGTAATCTTCCTTTGCTCGGATAACATGCTGTCTTGATACTTCATATGCTTCAAAATGTTGATTTTCTCCACGTGATGAAGTTGCTGACGAATAGTTTCACGAATTCCTCCTTTCATCATAATACTCTTTGAAATGTTTTACTCCCTTCCTCGCACAAAGATATTCCCCGTTTCCTTTTATATCCGTCCTAAATTATGTTCCACTTTCCTTAATTAAATTTTTAGTTTTCTAATTTACCCTTATTTATGATGCATAGAAATCAACAATAAAGAAGAAATAAAATGAAGTATTGAGTAAATTAAAGGTTATATCAGGGAATATATTCTTAAATCGAACATTTCCAATAACATTAATTGAGTTTTCTTAATCTGTGTGAAAAACCAAAGGGGAATATCTTTGTGGGACGGATGGAGTAAAAGCTAATGTCTTCATTAAATTGACATAACTAATGAATGGCTTGATTGAGATAGTCGTGAATCCTCTATCATCTTTTATCCTCTTCTTTTAAAAGTTGATTTATCAATGAATGCTATGGAGATTGTGATCACTCAAGAAAGACGATTATTAATAACAAATGAATTCTTGTTTATTATAATGAAAACAATAAGGTCAATGTTATCCATAGGTCACAAGAAGTTCCTAATATTTTACTTTCTGTCTCACAAAGATAGGCATGTATTCTTTTTTCGTCCGTCCCCTAAAGATTGACCACTTCCATTTAGAATATGGTTGAAATCTTAATTTTCATATATGCCGTTATTTAATATGCATTGTTATTAATCAAACAGAATTATTGAAGTGAGATAATAATTAGTAAAAGAAAGTTCTAGCAAAATTGGAACCTTAGTGACGTTATTGCACCTTTCAGTAAGCTTGAGGATCTCAAGTGCAATTTTGCATCCAGACTCGTGAAACAATTTGGGGTTTAGGGTAGGGGAGAAGGGAGACAGTATTGATAGCCTCTTTGCACTGATTTTGTCTTGTGTTGCCTTCATTTCTAGAGAGTTAGTATCTTCTGATGTCCTTAATCGCCAAATTTGTAATGTGATTTTCAGATTTATTTATCCAATTGTCAGTTCCCAGGAATGGGTCCATCCTATTCTCAGTTTTCATCCTATTTATAGCTCTTTGGTTCTTGTTTTATCCCTACCTATTTTCGTTTTCGTCCGACAGTCTTCTTTATGCAATAGGGTTTTCTGAACTATGTTGAATTTTTGTTGTGGATGTGTATAGTTTTATGTTTGCCAAAGTCTGGTGGTTCTGCTCTTCTATTCAAATGAAGGGTAATTTCTTCGAGCAAGAATTTGTTGCTCTGGTTAAGTTTCCAAACAGGTCCACTAAGTTGTACTTTAATAACATTTGTAGTATTTACATGCTCATATAAGTTAACTTTTATGTTCTTAGTTTTCTGGATTGGGTTAAGAGTAGTTGCAGCATCCAATAGATGATCATTGGCATTAAGCAAAGAATTTCTTTGAATTTTGTATAGGTTTAACTTGCTGGATTTTTTGTTTGGCAATATAGATTAGAAGGTAACAGGATATGGCAAATATAATCACGACTCCAGCTTTTAAAACCTTCTCCATCAATAAAGGCAGCAGAGAGTATACAAGATCAACCACTATTCATGGACAAAGTCGAGGCATTAGGGCAATGAGGATAGAAAAGCCTTTGGAAGAGCTGTACAACGTGAGGGTGGAGAGAAATGTTTCAAAAGAACGACTGGCAGAGCTTGGTGTTCCGAAATGGTCAATGTGGAAAACAGGCAAATGCAAGCTTCCTTGGGACTGGCATGTTGATCAATTAGTTTACATTGAGGAAGGGGAGGTGCGGGTCGTGCCTGAAGGAAGTGAGGGGTATATGCGGTTTGTTGCTGGTGACCTTGTTCGCTACCCCAAATGGTTTGAGGCTGATCTTTTCTTTAATGGCTTCTATCAGGAGCGCTACAACTTCCGAGCATACGGTGATGACTAGTGGAACAAGAATTTTGAATGATTCTTGTCTTGTGTTTGAAATGATTATTCATCTCCTTTGCATTTCTATATAGAGTTGATAACTTTATTTGTGATGGGTTGTCACAGTGTTTGTATGTAAACCCCAAGTATTGCAGCAGTGCTAGTTTATTAGATTCCAAAGGAAATCCATCAATTTTCTTCATGTATGCCGTAGGGTCAGAGCGATTATAGTCACATCTAATTTATGTGTTTTACGTTTTCTCATTGCAAAAGTTTGCTGCTCAAGAGTTGAAGCTCACTGCTTTTTTCTCGGGGTGGTAGAGGTTGGGTGGCCGGCTAACATGGTGGCCGGGTACAGTCAGCTAGACAAAAAGGCCCGTACATGCAGGTTTCTGTCCGGGCTGGACAGGGCTGGATTTTTTTGGCCATGCACCGGCCCACTAGTGAAGGCAATGTGGGCGGCCATTTGGCTTGATTTGACTTGTTCGGCCTGTTTTATTCATATTCATGAAATAATTTAGCTCACTTTATTCACGTTCATAGTTTGGTCATTTCAATAGAACTATGTTTATGAAATATCACTTGTATATAATTTGGATTGGTTTTCAAATTAAAAAGTAATCATACTACATAACACAACTTTAAATATTTGATATCCAATTAGATAGTTGAAAATTGAAAATTAACTATACAAATCACTCTTTATTAATTTGTATCACTATATCTCAACTAACTTGACACATGTAAAACTATCAATCATATGCAAAAATATAGTTTATGCACGTGATATATATATATATATATATATATGTATGGTTAAAATTATTACATCAAAATATGAAACTACATTTTTTATAATAGAATGGTAAAATAAGTTAGTATTTACGAGTAACAAATAGAAAAATACCAAAAAAATTAATAAAAAAATATAAAGTAACAATAAGAGTAATTAAAAGTAACAAAAAAAAGTATATCAAAAAAGGTTATGGGTCATAACCATTTGATTATGGCATAACTAATATGTTTATTAGTATTTATATTAACCAATAAATATATTCGTTATGGAGCCATAACTAAGGCGGTTATGGGGCCTATACACTTGGAAAAGCAAGGTGTGCTTTTTCTTTTTACGGCAGAACAAAGATTTTTTTTTTTTAAATTTACGGGCTAGCGGTTGACTTGCGGCATGCTTACCATTTAATCGGCCCGTGGTTGGGACAAATTCCTAGCCTGTGACTCGGTCCAACTGGTTACGGGCCAACCCACGGTCACAGTCTTTTCCAGGTAAGCTTCAGCAGCAGCCCATCTTGACACCACTATATGGAAGAGTTAAATTTTAACACTCTAGATCTTGGTAAGTTCGATGAAGCTAAAGCCAGAGCTGGAGTTGTGTTGTGCCACCGACATGAAGGACACGTTGCCACTACATCACCACTACGAAGCCTAGAGATGGCAATAGGTCGAGCACAGGGCGATTGACCCGCGCCCGACCCGTGAAATAATTTTCTTGCCCCCCTCATGACTTGAAAAAATTCTAGGCGAATCTAGGAAGGCCTGGTAGCTGGGTGGACCGGGTTGGAATTTTAACCCAGTTACTGACCTATTTATATTTTCTTAATTTTTTTATTGTTTTTCTCTTTTTTCATATTTTTAAATTTTTTTAATTTAGAAGGGCGGGGACAGTTCGGGTTAACCCCTGACCCGACCGAACATGCGACCTAATTTGCTTCAAAATGACTTGCCTAGCCCTAACTTGCCAACCCACAGGGCGACAAAATTTGCTTAATTTAGATCTGGCCTCACAGGTTTTTAATTGAGTCAGTTTAAATTGACATCCTTATTTGAAGTCCTGATATGGCTCCATAGATGCGGCGCATCAATCTTTACTCATTGTCTTGATTTTCTCAACTTTAAAATTTTGTCATGTTTTGCTTGTTGAGCATAATCGAGAGACGTAATATTTGCATATAACCTACATACTCTAGAAGCAGTGATTTTAAAGAAAATAGGGTAAAAGACATATAAATAAATATAAGGGGTATGTGTATAAATTTTGTACATCTTATATGTACAAATATTATTTCTCCATAATCAAAGTCCTGACCTAGTTGTAAATAATTATTTGTAATCATTTTTATTGTTATTCCTTGTATTATTTTCTTATGATGCCATCTCAGTTTGTATGTATCATGTTGATAGAGTTCTAGTTCCTTGTAATGTTTACCTTGGGTCTCTTATTTCCATTATGTACATTTACATTTACTTTTCTATTAATAAAATAGAATTTTTCATTGTACAAAACCATCTCACGATTCCGTTTCTTGCTTCATATCCTTATTGTTTAATTAGGGGATTAAGGTGGTTTCTATACACACCTTAAAAATCAGGTGAATGACCCTTCGCCCAACCCACCCACTCACTCACTTCCCAAAGTGTTACAGTCTTTCTCTTCGTCTCTCTCTCCTTGTTATGCTTTTTCTTCACCACCAACACTCTTCTGCCGCCACCGCATTGACCTTACTTCTACTGCCACAAACCACCATCTCGTCGCTATTCCTCTACCGTCTACGGTATTGGGTCGTGATTCACAATTTAAAAATTGTTATATGAATTATGTTCCAATTAGATCAGCCATATCCACCACTGGCACCTCCACCACCACTGTTACCCCACCACGTCATTGCTATCTGAAACTTCCGTTCATCATTCTTCTTGATTTGAAATCACGAAATCTGCAATTTGAAATGCTACGTCGTGAATTTTTGGTTTGATTGAAATTAAGGTTTCGAATTTCCATGTTCCTAATTCGATTTAGGTTTTTTTTTTTCCAATTTGGTTTAATTTCTAGTTCAATTAGGCTTTCAAATTAAAAATTAAGGTTAAATCTCAGGTTGTGAATTAAGGGTTGATTTTTATGGTTGTTTTGTGGGTGGCCAGAGGTTGTGGTAGTGGTGTGTTTTGACTTAGTATTTCAGCGAGATGCTATGGTGACGATGGTGTGATTGGAGGCCTCGTATTAATTTGTCACAATAAGGTTATAATAATTGGTCACAGTCACAATAATTGGTCACAATTTGACAACTGACTTTAAAAAAAAAAAAAAAAAAAAAAAAAAAAAAAAAAAAAACCCCCATAAAAT
>CAVNYN010289481.1:10688-22438 GCA_963692815.1 Nyctanthes arbor-tristis | reverse complement strand
CAATTTGACAACTGACAAAAAAAAAAAAAAAAAAAAAAACCACCTTAATATTGAAAATGGTGTAAAAAAAGATAGGTATTTGTCAACATATTCTTATTCCCTTTTATGTTATCAGAGCTGTAAAACTCAAAATTTGTCAATCCCATGGCCTCAAACCAGTAAACCACTATTGGCCCAAATATCTCCACCATTGCTAATTTGCAAATAAAATTATACAAATTAAATCTATAGTTACGAGCCACTTAATTAGGGAATTGATTCTACAATTACAAGTTAATGAGTTAATTCTTAGAATAAGTTTCAAAAACAAAAGGTCATTTCTATTCATTGTATTAGTAATTATAGAACCATGTATTTAATGTATTAATAGTATAAATAGAGTTCAATATCAACAGTTGTAAGCACTTATTTTTTAAATAGTAAAATTATCAAGTTTCTCCAAGTATTCTCTTAAAGTTTTTTCAGATTTTGCTTAAGAATCTTGGCTCAAACAGTATTTGGAGTATTTTTATCTCATGGTTCTTTTCCTTAAGAATCAGATTGCTTCAAGTTGTATCAAAGCATGTAAAGACCTTTTAGTACAATTGAGTAATAGTTGGAAAAGGTGAACATAGAGGTGGAAGGAGTTTCTGGATAGGAGTTTCAAAATTTGCAGCAATAGTTTAGCCAAATTATGCACTAGATTGGAGCGGGCTGATCTATTAGATGTTAGCCATCCTCCAAATATGGGGCAAAGAGGAGAACCTGTCCATTATCAATAAAGGGATATGGGAAATCATACCTAAATGTACAAAATCAGCAATCGTATGAATCATCTGATGAAGAAATTAATGTATTTTCTGTAGCAAGACAGCTAAGAATCAACCGCAGAAATGATTACGAATCAAGAATAATGTTAGATATTCCTAAGTTTACCAAAGACGAACAATCGGAAGAAATTTTAGATTGGCTAAATGAAATAAAAAGGATCTTTGAAGTCCATGACTATCCAAAAAATCAAAAGGTGAAGTTGGTGGCTATAAGACTAGAGGGATATGCTTCTTCATGGTGGCAACAAGTTCAAATGACAAGAATTCAGTTAACGAAGGACAAAATTCAGAGCTGGAGAAAGATGCAAGCAATGATTTGAAGCCAATTTCTTCCATTAAACTATAAAAGAATTTTTTTCCTAGCAGTACCAATCTCTTCAGCAAGGACCACGCACTTTTTGAGACTATACAAATGAATTTTATAGGATGAAAACATGAATACAGCTTGTTAAAACTCAAGTTCAAGTAAAACATTGGTATTTGATGGTTTGAGGCCAGTTATTAGAAATTTGGTAGAGCTACAGCCTTGTTGGACATTCGCTAGTACTGTCGAGCTAGTCATGAAGGTTGAGAGCAAAAACAGCCAAGCATTCGTTATTCTCAATTCGGGAAAGAACAAGGCAATTTAATACTGATGCAACTCACGGTAATAGTGGAATAAAATCTTCAACAGTTCCAAATCAGATGTAGAATTTTACTACAGCCACTAGTTCACAAGGTCAGCGGTAGGGAAGAGGCCGAATACGAGGATTTGGAGTAATGTTTTGAGAAGAAGTAATCAACCATCTCAATTTGTTGGCAGAAGAAAAATATGCAACAAAAATGTGGAAAAGAAGGACGCAGATATTCAGAATGTAGAAAAATGAATAACAATTTATTGGCTAAGGAAGAAGTCGATGATCCTAATCTTAATGAGGAAGATATTATTGTAGATGAAGAGGAAGAAAATTTGTTGGAATTTGTAGATGATGAAGTCACATATGAAGACCAAGATCTCCCTAATCTTGTTGTTCGACGTGCCATCCTATCTCCTAAAGTGTCCACCAGTGGTTGGAGACGTAACAATATTTTCAAAACAAAATGTACCAGCAATAGACGACTTTGCGATGTCATCATTGATGAGGAAGTTGTGACAATATAGTGTCGCAAGAAATGGTGACTATGCTGAACCTTGGAGTTCAATCTCAGCCAAAGCCTTACCACCTATCATGGTTCAGGAAAAAAGGTGAAATAAAGGTCATTGATTAGTGTCTTATTCTTTTCTCAATTGGGAAATCTTTTTCAGACAAAGTTCTATGTGTTGTGGTGGAGATGGAAGCATGCTATTTAATACTTAGTAGACCATGGCAATTCCACAATAAAACTACCCATCATGGAGAAAAAAAATCTATGCATTTTATAAAGATGGAGTTAAAGTTGTACTTACTTCAAAGGAAGAAGAATACTCTAAAGCTACAGATAAACATTCATATTTGGCATGCGGGAATTTTTGGTTGAATTGGAAGAGTAAGAAGTTGCTTATGTTATGTTGACGAAACAAGAAAAAGGGGACCAGCAAACAATAGCTTCTTAGATCTACACAATTCTTGGAGAGTTTGCAATATTTTCCCATTAGAATTACCCTTAGGTTTGCCTCCTAACTATTAAAACTTGGGGTTCTATTTTAAAAGGTCAATTTATTAATAGAAGTAACCCAACCACTTGTATATTGGTTTATATTTTTATATTTAGTCAATGTGGGATTTATACCTTAACATGCCCCCGCAAGATGGTGGCTCGTTGGAGCAGACCAATCTTGAAATCTATATGCTTATTTGAGTCTTAACCAGATCAAATTACTCATTGGAGTTTGATGTGCTCTGATATCATATTAAAACTTAAGGTTCCATCTTAAAAGGTCAACTTGTTAATAGGAGTAACCCAAGCGTTTATATATTGGTTTATATTTTTATATTTAGTCGATGGGGGATTTATACCTTAACACTAACAAATCTATTCAGCATCACATTGATTTAGTTCCGAGAGCAAGTCTTCCAAATTTGCCACATTATCTAATGAGCCCAAAAGAGCATAAGAAACTCAAGAACTAGGTTGAATAATTGCTGAAAATGGGGTTTGTTAGGGAATCAATAAGCCCGTGTGTGGTTCATGCCCTCTTAACTCCAAAAAAAAAATGGAACATGGAGAATGTTCGTTGATAGCCAAGCTATTAACAAGATTACCACCAAGGGCTTGATGACATGTTGGATATATTGCATGGAGCTATATTGTTTTTCAGAATTGATCTCAAAAATATTTGAATTAAAGTGTAATGCGTATGGAATCGAGATTGGTGCAGTACTTAGTCAAGAAGGGAGACCAATATCATTTTTTAGTGAAAATAATGAATGACACTAGACGAAGGTATAACACTTATGATTAGAAATTCTATGCTATTACTCAATTCATCAGACATCGACAACATTATCTAGTGCTAAAGGAGTTTGTTTTATATTCAAAACACGAGACGTTCAAGCATATCAACAACTAAAAGAAACTGAACAAAAGGCATGCGCGTTGGGTTGAATTCTCACAGCAATTTACCTCTGTAATTCGGCATAAATCTGGAGCTAGCAATAAGGTATGCATTTAGCGGGAAGATTATGTTATTGACACAAATGAGCTTTACCGTTGAAGGGTTTGATTCTTTCAAAGAGAGTGATGCTACTAATCCTTTTTTTTACCCAATTTGGAGGGATTGTAGCAGTGGGTAGCAAGGTAGTTATTTATTACACAATGGTTTCTTATTCAAAGTTAACCAACATTGTGTGTCAGATTGCTCTTTGAAGGAAAGGACCATTCAAGACATGCAAGGTACAGGCTTAACTGGACATTTTGGTCAAGATGAGAGATATTCCATGGTTGAACAAAAGTTCTTTTGGCCCAAGATGAGGTGAAAAGGTGTCATTGTATGCCAAGAATCAAAATGAAGAGCACAAAATGCAGTCTTATTGATAAGTGTACATTTGCACACTTATTTTAGCTTTTATATGAGTAAGTTATTGATTAATTGAATAGATTTCTATTCACAATTGATCTAAATTTCATCTTTGTTTACTAAAAATCCCAATTGAAAAAAAAGAAAGTAAGAGAAGAGCAAAAGGAGCAAATGTGCAAGAAAAATGAAGCTTGAGGACCATTTAGAATGTCTTTGAAGTTTCTATGCTCACTGGAGAAGAATTGAGTGGAAAATGACTAGAGGTGTAAGAAAAAATAATACTAGGAGTCCTAAATGAACATTCTGAAAAAAATGTTGTAAACAGCTCGTGAAATGCATTCTACAACCTGGTTACTATCTACAGCAAGATACCCTTACTGCGAAAAGGTCGTAGAAGGCATTCTATAACCTTTGCACAACATATCCTAAAATACCCGAATTTTCATACTCTGGGGGCTCTTTTGTGCAAAATTAAAGTAAAATAAGGTTTTTGACCTTCAAGTCTTGGGCACTACTATTTATACACTTATTTTCTTGGATGAAAAGGGGGAATGGAAAGGGGTTCTCTTGGAGCCTCCATTGTAGGAGAAATCTTCGAGGAATTTGGAGAAATCAAGAAGAAGATAGAAAGAAATGGAAGATAAAGAACAAGCCTATTAAGGAAGACCATATTTTCATCTTTTATTTTCCATTATTTTCTCAATTGCATTGTGTTGTTTTATATATTTGGTTTCCCTTAATTTCTATTATGAGCTAGATTGTACAATGTTGGGATGATTGATGAAACTTAATCTAATTAATTAATTAATTTCTATGTTCTTTTCATTATTTGTTTACCCATTTCATGTGTGTTTGATATTGAGCTTAATTTCACATGTTTGCTTGATCATCTCAAATATGTTATTTGTGAGGTGTATAATGATCGAGAGATCTTGTGCATCTTAGACCATGTAACAAATACCAAAAGTTCTTGTAGGAGATAGAAATATACTCCTAGCCCTAGGTGACCCATTGAGGCATTTTCACAAACACTTAATACAATTAATTAGTTTTAATCGACATAGAAATATAGTAGGTTAAACCAATTGATTAGGGAAAATTTGACACTTGAGAGAGGTAATTAGCTAATTTAAAAAAATCGGGTCTAACATAGAAGATGAGTAATTTCAATGCTTATTGAAGAATTAATTAACTCAAGGTTAAGTGGAGTCAAGAATCCTAACACTAAGTTATCTAAGTTTTATAATTTCCAATTTACCCCTATTTATGTTTACATTTTATTTCTCTTTAATTTACTTCATTTTTCCAAAAACAACTTTTATTTTGTGTGTATTTGATAATAGAGGTGTTAAGATAGACGGGCTGAAGCGGCCAACCCAAGCCCGCCCGGAAAAGCCCGGAACCGGCTGGCCCGTGGTCCTGGCCGCTACTCTTGGCCCGTTGGACGGGCCGGTTCACGTGAGCAGGGCCCACGGGGCCTGTGCAAATTTTAATTTTAGAAAAAAAGAATTTTTTAATTTTTTTTACAGAGAGCCGTCCGGCTCTCTGCCATAAAAAAGACAAAAGGCAAATTGCTTTTTGACTTTTCAAAAGGCAATTTGCCTTTTTAAAAGAAAAAGGCTGCCTGTAGTAGCAGTAGGATGCTGAAGGCAGCAGTTGCTGCAGGCACCACTTTTGAGTAAAAAGTTTTGAACTTTTATTTTTTATTATATTTTGGTAGATATTGTTATGTTATGATGTTAACAGTTGCAATATACTATAAGTTTATAACTACAGTAATACAAATTAAAAAATAGCTATTTGTGTTATGTTTAAATTTCAAAACTTTAAGTGTTAAAACTATCTACTTGTTAGCTATAGTAAATAATATTTGAATTTCAAGGTTTTTTATGTAATAGAATATTTGAAACTAATTAAAAATTTTAATTTTATCTTGTTATATGTTTACTTTTTAATTCGATTTTAAAATTTTAAAAAACTAGTGATATCTTTAAAAAATATGGTAAATTTTCAATTGAAGTATTTCAATTGTAATGTATTTATTTTAAAATTTAAATGTGAAATATGACCAAAAAAAGAAAAGAGTGGCCCACATGGTCCGGCCCACATGGGTTACATGGTGGGCCGCAGCCACAAGACAAAATATCCAGGCCTGTTTGACCCAGACCGAGAAGCCCAGATGTACGGGCTTTTTTGTATAACGGGCCGTGTCGGGCCGCAAGGATAGCTGGCTAGCCCGGCCCGACCCGCTCGTTTTGACACCTCTAATTTTATACCATTTCTGTCTAAGTTAAAATAAGAATTTCTATCATAAGTAACCAATCCTCGTGAGATCGACAACCCAGACTCATAGTCCACTTTATTATTTGATAACGACCCGTGCACTTGCAGTAGTTTACATGCCTTTGAGTTCATAACACTTATATACAATATTACCAGTACCATCTCCTTGGGAAGACATAAGCATGGATTTTGTGGTAGGATTGCCTAGAAGCCAGTGTGGTATAGATTCTATCTTTGTTGTTGTGGATTGATTTTCAAAGATTGCTTATGTTATTATTTGCAAGAAGATTAGTGATGCATTAAACATAGCTTCTCTTTGTTTCAAAAAGTTGTACGTTTGCATGGTGTCCCGAAGTCAATCACCGAAGAACGGAATTCGAAATTTCTATCTCATTTTTAGAGGAAATTATGGAAGAAGCTTGGTACTAAACTCCAATTTAGTACATCCTCATCCTAAACGGATGGACAAACAGAGGTGATCAATAGAAGCTTGGAAAATCTGCTAAAGTGTTTGATTGGTGAAAAATTCAAAACAATGGGAGGCTGTGATAGTACAAGCTGAATTTGTATACAATAATTCCAAGAATCGAACTACTGGAATGAGTCCTTATGAAGCAGTTAGTTCATTTCTATAACTTAATTCCCTTGCTACAAACAAGAAAAAGTCATCTAAAAGGAGAAGAAATGACTCAAAAGATGTAGAATGTGCATGGGGAGGTTAGATTGAAGATTGAGCAATCTAATGCTAAATAAACAACATGCATATTTAAGGAAACAAGCTAAAATTTTCAACGAAGGAAATATGGTGATGGTATTCCTACCTAAGGAAAGATTTCTACTTGGGTCTTATTTCAAGCTAAGCAAAAAGAATATTGGTCCATACAAGATCATCAAGAGAATTGGGGAAAACGCGTATAAAGTCGACTTGCCTTTATATATAGGTATTTATTTATTCAACCTTTAATGTCTTAGATCTTTGTGAATACCATAGTGAAGCCAAAGATAGTCGTGATGCTAAACTCGAGGGCGAGTTTCTCTCAAGGGAAGGGAGTTGAAGCAAATTAAATATATAATTACAACTCATTTAATTATGCAATTAAGAGTGAGTTAATTCTTAGAATAAGTTTAAAAAACAATAGGTCATTTTTATTTATTATATTAGTAATTATGGAGTCATGTATTCATTGTATTAGTAGTGTAAGTAGAGTCAATCTCAACAATTGTAAGCATATATTTTCTGAATATTAAAATTATCAAGTCTTCTTTAAGTATTCTCTTAAAGTTTTTTCAGATTTTACTTAAAAAAACTTGGCTCTAACGGTGTTTGAAGTATTCTTATTTCCTGATTCTTTTGCTTAAGAATCAGATTGTTTCACAAAAATAGATTATTAAGTTTAAAAGTTAATTTAATAAAACTGTAATTAGTAGCAGGAAATGAAGGTCACGAAAATAGAGGACATAAGATAAAGGTCGATTAGATTCTAAATTAATTACTCCACCATATTGTAATTTGATATTCAAATTGTAGTTTAAGGAACTCATTACACAAAAATAATTTTACCAAAACTGGTCATTGAGTTGAATTATAAGCATAAATAGGGCTGTGCAAACGGGTTTCGGTCCTGGGTTTTTGAAAGACCAAGACCAGACCAAACATCTTCGATTTGGTACCGGTTCCAGTCCTAATAATGGCAAGCCCAAACGGTTTCGGTCCTGATTTGGGCTTAGGTAATGAATTCGGTTTTTTCAAGCTTTTCTGGGCATGTGAAAAAAATTTTCTATAGACTTAGTAACGTAAAAACACATATAAACAAAGTTTAGAATAAACAAATGGAAAGACTTTATGTGCAACAAAAGTATTAACATGCCTCTATAACGTAGAAGTACTAGACTTACTTGTATTTCTCATTTTTTTATTTTAACAAATTTAAAATTATTAAATATTTGAAATATGTATTGGAAAATAAATGTAAAAATCATAAATATTATATCTACTTTATAATTTTAACAATTTTAGATACAATTTTGATATTTTTAAAAGGTAAAAGATGGATAATTTCTGCTTTATTATATATTAATGGGGATTAAATATTACAAAAATAATGTAATTGTCAAAAATAAATAACATCACTTAAAATAAAAGTAAGAAAATCCATTTAACACTTTTTACCAATAAAAAAACCATTTAGATAAATGAGAAGATGTAAAACCACAAATTCTCCACGTGTATGTATATTATATAATAATAGTATATAACTTAAATAGAGTCAATAAACATATTATAAATCCGAACAATTTTCTTTAACAAAATTCTTACAATGTTACAAATTTTAGTAACATTATATATTAACACAATTATTCATGACTATTGCTTAAAAAATAATATAATAATGATGATTTTTAAAGAAGTTTATTGGCAAAAAATTTTCAACTTGAAAAAGAAATTTAGTGGTATTGCTTTAACTTTTTAATTGCCCCACATTGAAAGTTTTGTAAAAAAATAATATAATTGGAGCTTACAAATAAGATGGGCATTTGTGCAAGTGAATATGTAAAGAAAATTTTGTGGACTTTGAGTTAAATTAATAATGGTCTTTGTCCTTTATGTTTAGTTTTAAGTTTAAATAAGTGTCTCATATTGAAAGTTTTGTAAAAAGGTAAAATAATTGGGGCTTATAAATGAGACGGGTCTTTGTACAAGTGACTATGTAAAGGAAATAATTTTGCTTTTTGCCTTTTGAGTATTATGAAAAGTGAAAACCGTGTTTCAATTTACATATTAAAAAAAAAAGAAAAAGGTCAACCGGTCTTTGACTGGGTTTCAGGTTTTTAAAAGAAAACCTGGGGACTAAACCGGACCGGACCGTCATTTTGGCCGCAAAGCCCAGACTGGGACCGGCCCTTTCGGTCTGGTTTCGGGCCTATTCAATCGGTCTCGGTTTTTTAACATACTCTTAAGTATAAATAAAATTTCATAATGTAGATTGTTAAGAGGGTAAATTTCATGTATTGTTCCAACCTCCACTTTGTATCACTTGGGTCTCTAATAATTTTTTTTTCAGCCTATTAGGCTCGAACTTTTCATAACTATGCACATAAGGTCCCTATCGATGGATTCTATCAATAATTCCATTAAATTTCTAAGAAGATTATTTTTATGCCCTTTTCTTTCTTTTCACTAAAAAGCAATTTTTTTTTTTTTTTTTTGGAGAAACATGGAGAATATAAGGGGAGGGAAATTCAAGGAAGAGTAGGTGTGGTTTAAATTCAAGGCCTCCTACTCGAAATCCAAATATCCCAACCTCTAAAACACAGTTGGAATCACAAAAAGCAAAATGGTTTTAAAAAAAAAAGAAAATAATATAAAAATAAAAAAAGAAAGAAGATAAAATAAATAAAGAGATGGTAGTAAAAAAAAAAAAGAGGGAGACTCCCCCTTTCTAGTCGCCAAAAAAAGAGGGGAACATTTTCTTGAAAATGATCTAGTTGTATTATGCCACTGAAAGTTTATGTAGTGCGATAGATGCATGCCATTTAGCACACTACGTGTATGCTGCCTCGTCAAAAAAAAAAAAAAATTCTGACCGCATTGACAACAAATTCTAATTATATCACTGAATGTGTTCATGTGACCAAAAAGTGAAAAAAGTGATTTTTAGTGAAAATTGTCAATTAAACACTACACGTCATGCCCCCAAATTTATTACCCTTATTTTCTCGTATTATTAGCGTTTAACGGTAGCGGAAGCGTTTGAGAAATAATTCTCGATTCAATATTTGAAAGCGAGACTTTATAATTACAAGTCAAACACTATTATACATAATATCGTTCTACAATAACTATTACGGCCACCTACAACAAAATCTCAGCCATGCACTGAAATCTCGATTATATACATATATCTTCTCCATCTTTGGGACGATCCGGCTACAAACCTTCCATTTCAATACCTACAAGATTATTAAAAAGAAAGGAAGGGGTGAGTACAATGTACTCAATCAGTAATAAAATATCTTGATTCACATTTCATTTAAGAGAGAAAACTATTGAATGCACAAAACTTTTCAATGCACAAATGGGTCTTATCACAAATTAAACTACTACTTGTGGTGCGCATATGATTCAAAGATTTAAAATTGTCAAGACCACATAATAAGGTCAGATTCCACAAAGCAAAGCAAATTGAGTAGAGCATTAACTAGCAATACAAATGTAATAGATCTATCTTTCTTTCCATAATAATACATACAAACCATATTTAATTTATGAAAACCTAATGAATGTTTGAAAGAGAATCAAACTATCATACTCACCTCAAATATTTGCAAAAGATTATTTCAATAATTCTTAATGTAGAAAAGAGCCTTCAAAACCTCGATATTCTTCAATTAAAGCTATTTTTCAAGCTATAATCCTTATATATATGGTAAGAAACTCTTTTCAAAAGACAAATAGGTGCTTTGTTGAGTTTTAATGGTTGTTTCTCCACTATTGCCACTTTTGGACGAATTTTGTTGGTTATGGGAGAGAGAAGAGATTGGATAGGGGTTAACGAAACTTAAGAGGACCCTATGCCCTATTTATAATAGTTATGATTAAATTGTTTTTTAATAAATTTTTGAATTCCGCTAATCAAATCGCGACATGTGAAGCGATGTGACTCCGTACACTTTAGGGGATGATGTGGCCAAATGAGGTTCGCACGTTTATTATGCTAGAAGTCCTTATACTTTGTATTATCTTTTAATTAAGTCATCATATTTTGATTTATGTTAATTTAAAACCACATTCTTTTTTTATCATCATTTGAGTGACAATTTTGAGATATCTCAAGCAATTATCATCAAAAATAACAATTATGTAGTATAATTAAGGGTTAAATTCTTTCAGAATGTTACACTTTAAAAGTTAGAATTTGTACGAAAACACCACTTTACATGCAAATCTTTTGGCAATCAAACACACCTTCGGCAAAGTGTATTTGTTAAATACGAGAATCAATGTTGGTTGAAGTATAGCCGAAACAACTATACTCTTTTTCTTTCAATCGGTATTTTGTCCTACTCATATTCTGGTAAATTTTAATGATACAGAATGTTGGACTCTCCAAATTTGTTATGAATTGTAGTATCTTTTCTTTTATTTAGTCTGATTGATTTTTTCTGAATGCATTTTTTTTTCTAAATATAAGGTAAATTTTGTTTTCAATTACTATTATAGCCCTATAACTTTATATTATATTTGTAGCTATAAATAAATTCACACGTCAATAAGTGCTTGTTTGATCCTCTTTATAATTTCAACTTATAATTTCACCTACCATGATTTGACTATTGATTTGACAACTACTCAACAATCACCACACATTTCAAATTTCAATTAAATCTCCACCACTCATTTTACCAACTTATAATTTCTCTTTATAAGTCAAATTTATAAAGAGAATCAAACATCCTCTAAGGCTCTTCAAAGGCTTTTGACCAAGGCTCTCACCGCCCCTAAATGCTTCCTCGAAACCCTAAAAATTAGTAATTTTGCCCTTTTTATAAATAAATATAAAATTTGTATTATTATTATTTTTATTATTATTATTTTTATATTTCTTGAAAATTTACTCTCTCCTCAGATCTTCATTTTTTGATCTTTTTTCCCTTTTTTCAAAAGTTTTTATCTGTTTTGT
>CAVNYN010289481.1:0-10668 GCA_963692815.1 Nyctanthes arbor-tristis | reverse complement strand
CGAAAACACCACTTTACATGCAAATCTTTTGGCAATCAAACACACCTTCGGCAAAGTGTATTTGTTAAATACGAGAATCAATGTTGGTTGAAGTATAGCCGAAACAACTATACTCTTTTTCTTTCAATCGGTATTTTGTCCTACTCATATTCTGGTAAATTTTAATGATACAGAATGTTGGACTCTCCAAATTTGTTATGAATTGTAGTATCTTTTCTTTTATTTAGTCTGATTGATTTTTTCTGAATGCATTTTTTTTTCTAAATATAAGGTAAATTTTGTTTTCAATTACTATTATAGCCCTATAACTTTATATTATATTTGTAGCTATAAATAAATTCACACGTCAATAAGGCTCTTCAAAGGCTTTTGACCAAGGCTCTCACCGCCCCTAAATGCTTCCTCGAAACCCTAAAAATTAGTAATTTTGCCCTTTTTATAAATAAATATAAAATTTGTATTATTATTATTTTTATTATTATTATTTTTATATTTCTTGAAAATTTACTCTCTCCTCAGATCTTCATTTTTTGATCTTTTTTCCCTTTTTTCAAAAGTTTTTATCTGTTTTGTTAGAGGTTAGATCTGCATACACCCTTCGTGAAAATTGACTGTCTTTTAGGTTATCCGTGATAGGTTTTCAAAAAATTTTAATTTGAATTATTCTTCATATTCTAGGGTTTAGAAAGTGGTATAATTTTTGTGTTCTTCGTAGTTGATTTGGATGAATTTAGGGTTTATTTTAACTCTTATTTGGTAGTCACATGTATGGCTTCGGGGGCTAGAGAGGATTTGTGTTTGAGAGAAAGGGTACGATGGAACGAGAATAGCAAAGTTTATACCCGAAGACTCCACAAGAAAACCCAGAAATTCAGAGATCGGAAGAGCACACGTCGCAGCCGCCACCTCCGATTCAGCCGCCGCCTCCGCCGTCACCACCACCGTCGAGGTTCCCCCAGATGTTACCGCTGCCGCGGTCGAGGGTTCCAACATTAGAACTACCGAGGACCAGAATGGTTCTACCGCTGCCTCTTCGGACACTGGAGCTGGTGTTTCAAACGCTGCAATGGCCAATCACGAGAATGTCAATGGAAATATTATCCAGCTGGCCGAGCATGTGAATTTTTCTCCCCAGCGACCGCTACATAGAGAACAGACTTCGCCTACGACTTCAGTGGCTCAAGGCGCTGATTCTACTCAGCAGCAGTTGGAAGAACCACGGCACCGACAACTGCCTTTGCCACCGGATGGTAGTTCTTTGACTGAGAAACTAGTGCCAGAAGGTGGCGAATCTCAAGCTGCCGGGCAAGAAAATATAAGCCTGCCATCACCACCATCCAGTGAGAACGAGCATCAGAATCTTAGAGAATCAACACCAGTTCCCCGTGCGAATGGGAATCAGAATCTTGAAGAAGCATCAAGGTTGAATGTTGGGAGCAGTCCACACAATCCCAGTGTACTGCTGCCACTTATTAGTGCAGATGAACAACCAACTCGTAGACAAGTGTCACCACCACAGCTGCCGATGGGAAATGAACTGTATAATGATAGTGAAGCCGTCAGGAATGGCCAAGTGAATGTGAACAGCGTTGTGAAGTCATTGGTGATAACTGAGGTTGATGATAAGGTTAGATTTAATTTATCGCAAGTAGCAAACATGGATGAGGTTAGGGAGCTCAAGAAGCAGCTAGAGAGTGAGCTAGTGAAGGTTAGGAAGTTAGTTAAACATCTTGAAGAAAAGCAACTTCAGCTTGCTGCAGATAATGCTAATAGTAATAGGGGTAACATTAATAATACTAATGACGCTTATATGGCTGCTGTTAGCAGTAATTTAGGTCAATATACTAAATCTCTGCCTAAGTATGTGGGGAATGATGCGGTAGAGAGGAGGACTTTGGTCAGAGTCCATTCAGAGGTGTCCTCTTTGGGGCATTCAGAACCCCGGCTGATCGGTTTAGCCCGGGTGAATTCTGATGTAGGGGCAGCACGGCATCAAGAACCGAGGCTGTATAATAGGCAGCTCAGTGTTGCGGTGATGGAAAACCATCGGAGGGTGAGTCACTTTGTCGAGAAAGAGAAAAGGACACCCAAGGCCAATCAATATTACAGAAATTCAGAGTTTCTCCTAGGGAAGGACAGATTGCCTCCTGAAAGTAATAAAAGGTTGAAGGCAAGTAATGGGAGAAAACATGGTAGGGAGAGAGAACATGCCTTTGGTTTTGATAAGAGCAGGAATCAGATATTCAGGAGTTGTAACAACTTGCTGCAGAGGTTGATGAAGCACAAGCATGGTTGGGTGTTTAATGAACCAGTTGATGCCAAAGCATTGGGGTTGCGTGATTACCATGATATTATAAAGCATCCTATGGATTTGGGTACAATTAAGAATAGGCTTTCACAGAATTGGTACAAGTCTCCTAAGGAGTTCGCAGAGGATGTGAGGCTTGTGTTCCGCAATGCAATGACATATAATCCAAAAGGGCAGGATGTCCATGTTATAGCAGAACAGCTGTCTCAGATATTTGAAGAAAAGTGGGCCGTAATAGAGACCGAGTACAATCCCTATTGGAAATATCAAATGTATCAGGATTCTGGATTGCCAACTTTTATTTCAAGAAGGGGTCCTGAATCTCATTTTCCCCCGCCCCCTGCTTCTGTCCCTTGTTCAATCACTGCACCTATTGCTAGCCACATCCCATCTGCCCCTCAAATAGGGACTTTGGACAGTTCAATGTCAATCACTACACCCATGTTGGTTGGTTCCAAAATTCAGCATCCTCATGTTGTTCGGACGCCTGTTCCAAAGAAACCTAAAGCGAAGGATCCTAATAAAAGGGATATGACATACGAGGAGAAGCAGAGACTCAGCAGAAACCTGCAGAGCTTACCTTCAGAAAAGCTTGATGCTATTGTTCAAATCATACAAAGGAGGAACACTACAGTTTCCCAGCATGATGATGAGATTGAAGTGGACATTGACCATGTTGATCCAGAAACTCTCTGGGAGCTTGATAGGTTTGTCAGTAATTATAAGAAGAATTTAAGCAAGCACAAGAGAAAAGCTGAACTTGCCCTTCAAGCCAGAGCAGGAACTAATGGGGCAAGTCAGATGATGGTAAGAGCTTTAGAACTTACGGTTTCTGGAATTGCATACTCTAGAAATTTTAAGCATACTCTCTAGAAATTTTAATTTGAATTGTTGAAAATAAAGATTCCTTTAACCCTTTTCTCTCCATCAAATGGCAGATGACAACTACAGAAGTACCAGAAGCTCAAAAAGAAAGCGGAACAGGTGGCAGCTGACTTTTTATATCATTGCTTTTTAGATAGGAATTTGTGCTGACTTTGGATGGAAATTGATGCGCTACTGACTTTTCCGTTTCTTTGGCTTATCTGAAGGAGCTGAAAAGAGTTCTCTTCTCCTACCTTCTGCTCAATGCGAAAAGCTGGGGCATAATACAAGCAGATGTAGTAGTTCAAGCAGTTCTAGCAGTGACTCTGGGTCATCTTCAAGTGGTAAATGATGGTTATTTTATTTTCTAATATGTTTGCGCTTGCAGCCTACTGACTGTTTTCACTTGCATGCACACAACTAAGAGCGTCTCTGACGCCACTTTAATGTCACTCAAAAGTCTTTGCCATCTAGGAAAGTTAACATGTTATCTGAAAATAGGTCTCCAATGCACTATGTCTTGGCTCAACGCAAGCCTGGATTGTCCATAATTAATGCTAACAGTGTCAAAGCCACCGTCGCTACACCACAGCCTGTATTACTGGCTGAATCAGCAAAATAAAGAAAAAGCCGTTAATGCGTATCTCCTTGCTCCAGACCACCTGCTACACGACGCTCTTCCGATCTCCTTATCCCAAAAACTCACTCTATGATTCATCACCGAGCACCGATCCATTTCTTTTTAATTTCCCATATGCTGTCCACCATTCCACAGATCTGTACCAATTTCTTTTTTATTTCATTCAACTGTGGCAGATAGGATCAGTCATTTCAGAAGATGAATCATTTTATATCAATCATTTTTTTCAAATGATGATTGGTAGCTTTCTGTGAAGAATTCTGGCAATTGAATCATTTTATGCCAATCGTTTCAATGAATCATTTCATATCATTTTTTGTGAAACCAAAATCAGAAGGGAAAAAAAGATAGAGGCAGAACAGAGATGACGGAAGGCAGCAAGTCACCGGCTGATCTTGTCACTGTTGGTCTCTCTTCTAAAAATTTTCACCCAAACTCGTTGCCCAACAAATTTTCAAAGAGCTTTAGTTTGAGATCAATGGAATGGAATGCCGAAATTCTGTTTTATTTTCTATTTATTTATTTATCATTTTTTTTCTTTTGGGCCAGTCTTCCGTGATTTGTTGAAGATGGATTTGGGAGATTAGATCTTTATTTTATTTTTTATTTAGGGAAAACAAATTACTCATTGGCAAGGCTTTTGAAGTGTTGACATGATGCATTGGAGATTAATTTGTAATGTCACTGTATATCTACTTGACATTCATCTTATGTGGATAGACATCCTTTTTATTAAATGCCAAATGGCAAACTTTTGGTAATGTTAACTGTGTAGCATTGGAGATGCTCTAACAGTTCCATCTACTCTTGCTTAGTGTTTTTGGGTGTGCTTATAAGCTGATAGAACTTGTTTACGAGTTCAGAAACACCAAAAGATCTTGGCTTACCTTTAATTTTGGCTTATTATAACAAAATACAAGCACTAATTAACATACGTTTTGGCTTACCATTAACTTAAACCAAGACTTTTAACATTACCATTACATTTTCTTGAAACTAATATCTTGTCTTCCAAGAAATGTTCTTTTGATAATTGGACGGTACAAATACGAAGAGGTGTTAGATTCTCATTCTAAGAAAGTTATGATTTCAACCTACGGATTTGACAACTTCTCAATTAAAACTACACATTTCAGATACCAATGTCTCCCCCACACATTGTTTTCTCATTATATTTCAAAACCGTAATTGGAATCAAACACCCACTTGGTCCTCCCGACTTCTTTCAAACATATAACTTAGCTTTTTATAACTACTAAATGCTGTTGCTAGTTATAAACCTTTCTTCTGTATTCACCATGCAGATTCAGATAGTGATAGTTCCTCTGTAGATGGATCAGATGCAGGACAGTCACCTAGGACGTGAATCAGCGCTGTTAAGGTACGAAGAAACCTTTTCTTGCCATTTGTATAGTTCAATGTCTTCTGGTACACTCTAGTGACATGTAACTGCTACTTTATTTGTACTATGGTAGGAAGTATATGTAGTGGCACTAATGCAGAATGTACTTTTCACTTTAAGCCTACGTTAAAGAAGATGTTGCTTTTGTTACTAACATAGAAATAGAATGAGTCATGTTGAGGTTGGTATTAATTGTAGGTTGCATAGATTATGTGGATAAAAAATGCTTTAACCAACTTATAATTTTTAAGCTAAAGAACTCAAATCTTACACTCACTCAAATTGTTCGACTCCCACAAACAACCTGGTGAACGGAATAAACTTTCCCTTGTTTTTGTTGTACATAGAATATGAAGTGACGTAATTTTCCCCTATCGTCTTATGGTGCATAGACTACTATGACACAATTTTTTGGCTTCTGCATCTGTAATGACAAGAAGAAATGTGAAATCATGACAAGAAGAAATGTGAAATCATAAAAAGAACCCCCTTTATGTAGTTTAAGAGACTACTTTTTTTTTTGTCACCCTGGATAATAATTATGCAAATCAATATATAATTTGCAGCCAATAGGTGATGTCCCGAATTGACATCTCTTATTGAAAAATTTTTCAAACTCTAGTGAGATCTCCACCTGGCGATTTGCAATGCAAACTATTTAGAAAGATGGGGATATAAGCTGGTTTGCTTGAAAACTTTGTCCTTTGGTTCTACTGCAGCAGGCTTAGTCGAATCCTTTATACCATGATTGCCGGCAATCACGAATCAAGTTGATGTCATTAACTTGCGACTCAGTTGTTTGTTGTTTTTTATATTGTTCCCTTCATATGTTGTCATCATCAAAATATTCTCAATCGGGTTTCAGTGTTCTCTTATAGCTGGATTCAACTTCTTAAGTCCGTAACCATGCTTCTTATAATCTTCCTTCAAATCTAAAATGGCGCCTCCTAAATCTTGGATTCTTGTGCTCTAGGTTGACGTCTTCGTGCAAATCTTCAACATGAAAACTAGTCCCTGATGTGTTCTGAGATATAACATTTATAGCTAATTGCAGAAGAATCACCTATTTGTTTGCGGTGCATTGTGTAAATCATCCTTCCTATTCCAATTATTATGCTGTTGTGCATTTGATTAATAAAAGGTCAATAATTTAATCAAGATTATTCTTGCCTTTAATTAAAAGAAAAAGATAACTCAAAAGGGGGAAAACTTGTTCTCTTAATACCCCTTCCCCTCTGTCCCAAGTCTCCATAAAAGACTTGTCAGCCTATGCAGCATCAAATCTACATATCCGCACCATGCCTCTTTATATATTGCACAACTAGAAGTTCATACACATAATTTTCAGCAGCCACAGCAACACTCGTCATGAGCGCTATTATAGTTTCTCTCCTAAATATTCTTCCCTAATCTTAAAGGATTTCTATACCTTGACCGTTCCGAAAAGAGAAATTCATAGTTTTAAAAGGCGAGTCGGTCGAGCCTCAGCCTCCGGCGCTAGTCTGAGGCAATTTCCTTAGAGGCTTATGCCTTTGGCGGTTATAGCTGTGCCTCGAGACTTTAGAGGCACTGTAAATTGACGTCCAATTTTATTATTATTTTTTTAACTGTTTTTGATTTAACACCCAAAGTACAAAGTTCATTACAATTCGGGTTGAATAACAATTCAGAAACTTAACGCAATAATTTGGAATTTGTAAGCAAGGGAGTTCGCATCATATCGATTTATCTTCTTGTTTTTATGTCGTTTCTTTTTCAACAAGTTGTCGTGTTTCAACAAGAAAAATTGATATTCAACAGGAGTGTTACCCTTTTTCTTGCTAGCTACCTGTGTTCTTGTTGTCATAAATGGTTCTACCACATGCGACATTTAGTTTACTCATTATTCTAGTTAGTCCCAAGTTGCAAACTACGAGATTCTTCCTGTATATGTACTGGAATTTTGATCAATTTATTTTGCTTTTCTTGAAATAAGTTATTTGTTTTATAATGTTCAAACCTATTTGTATCCATTTGTTGAGAGGCCTACGCCTCAACTGTCTCGTGGCATACGCCTTGCCTCATCAAGGAAAAACGCCTCGAGACATATTTCCGCCTTTTCGAATTTTGCGCAAACTATCAAAGAAAGTATTCCACTTTGCAGTGACCTATTGATTGCCAGAAAGCTCATAAAATCCGATCCCTGCTTCATTTGATCTGCTCTGTTCAGGTTAACTCTTAGATTCAGGCAATGGAATAAGCAGTTGACGCTATTTTCTGTTCAGAGCATATCAAAGATTAGATGGAAAAGGGGAGCTTCTGCCAACACCGTCCTACAATTGCTATTCATCTATTGCTATTATTTATCTCTATTCATAAGAGGCCATCGTTCTACTCGAAAGAGGACAGAGGTTACTTTCGGGGCATAAATTGCAGCTATTCATAGACCAATAGCCAAAGCAGCAATGATTCTATGCTCTCCAATTGTGGAGATGGGCTAACCACATGAGTTTTCATTTAGATACACAAATAGAAGTTAGAGCAATGAAATCAAAATTAAGGGTAATGCCAAATGAAATGTGAATTTACAGATAGTCAGAGGGAGTCCCTATGGATTCGAGAAGGAAAATGAGTAACAGAAGCAAAATGAAACAGTCCAGGATTTGTGCAAGCCAACGGTATTGGATAGATGCCCTTTGAACAAAATGAAGTTAGGTTCTTGAAGGGCCTACCAAAGTGTGAAGACAAGATCCTTTAGACCCTTTGTCGAGGTCTATGAAAGCAGTAGTGGGCTAAGCAAAGGTGAGAAACAAAAGTTCTAATCTAATATGGTGAGCAGTTGAGAACCATGTATTAGAATGCAGGATCAATCATCTCCTTCGCTAAGTTTGCCTTGCCATTTAGCAGCTAGAGAGGAACAAAGCTGATACCCATCTTCGCCACTGCCTCTGCTGCCGTATAGCAATTAATTGCCTTTTTCTGCTGCCATATAGCAATTAATTGCCTTTTTCTATTAATGTATATTCCTGATTCACTATAGATTTTCTTAGGATCACAGGATTTTGACCGTCCTCTGAATGCAGATTTTTCTACCGTATGTGTGCGCGTACTCTCGCATGGGCATGTAGAAAAGCGAATTTGGTGTGGTAGTGTGTAGGAAAAAGTGGATCAGAATTCTAATGACAAGTTTAAAGAAGAAAGACGGAGGAACGAGGAAGGGGTGCTCTAGAAGTAAATACCTGGTGTTAGGCGGAGGCTGTGGCATAAATTTGCTGTGCAGACTTGGGATCTGAGTAACACTGGAAACAGATTTGTGGTACACAAGACTGAATCCGTCTGGTGCTTAAGCCCATAACGGTCGGTGAGTAGGTGACCGTTCTCTGGTGAACCCTTCTCCTCGCGAAGAAATATTAGCCACCTGAGATTTGCCAGTGGAGGCAATTCGCCCGAAGGATTCATCACACAGATCATACAAAGCAACCCATGTAAATCAAATAATCACTTCCTGAATTTAGATTTGATTTCACATCGATTAATAGAGCTATTAATTTAGGGTTTCTAGATATGGATTTTGGAGAGGAAAATGTGAGAAGGAAAAATATGAGGAAATGTGAGAAGCTCGTGTTGTTTTGACCTGAGATTCAAGCGTTTCAAGTAGCTTTCTTGAACAATTAATATAATTAAATGTACCTTAACCAACAACCAATCATCTTCACCGCATAGGTGCTGTTTCCAGTTGTGTGTGAAGGATGGTGGGTAGGGTTAGGTTGAGTTGAGGCGGCGGTGTTGGACGAGGAAAATGAAATTTTGGGATTTTACATTTGAGGATACAGATTTAGATTGACAAATTTGCTCTTCTAAGATCTTGTGATGTGTGAGTTATATGTCCCCTTAACAGATTTTAACAGCACAAAGGACAAGACTTTTGATGCCGTGAAAAGTGAAAATTGAGGGTAAGAATTGCAATATTGGAATAATAGTGAACCGGTGCAAACATATAATAAGAGGCTTTTTATGCAAATTAGTCTTATATTTATTCCCCCCAAAAGTCGTATACACATGTTGTTTCTTAAATTGAGGAAACAATTGGTAGAAATTATGGGGGAACTGTAATTGCCTGTCACTTTAAAAGTTGATGTGAATCTAATCAAAGCTGACGTGTCATATATCACCTAACTGTACCCTTCACAAAAAATCTGAAACTTAATATCTTTCCTGATATGTTTTCAATGGTTAAAATATAACTGAGAATCTTCAGTTTCTTAGATTGTTCTTAATGTTCATATGAATCAAAGTGTAAAACTTGAAACTACAGTTATTCATGGTCTTGTAGAAGTTTTGTTGTCACTATGTGGTCTTTCTAAACTTGCTTGCAGATGGGCATTGGTCCCGAGGTGCAAGCAAGTGCATCAAGTGCATTTCAATAAAGGATTAACTTTGACAAAATTGTTGATAAATCAATATAAAATTGAAATTTTATTTAGCAGGTTGAAGATTTTTCTCTGCTTTGTTCTGTTCATTAAGGTGGATAGATGATGCTGCTCTGCCTAACAGTAATCACAAATCAGAATGTATAGCTTTTCGAAATAATGGAAAATGTTCCCTCCTTATGTTGTGCATGCTTGTCTGGAATCTTTCAAAGGAAACTTCTGAGCTTTCATTTGTCATTTTCATGGGTCTTTTGGAGACATTTATGTGAGATTTACTAAAAGCTTTAAGAGGCTGAAAATCATTATGATCTGTGAAACTCAATAATAGTTTTTGATGTGTATTGAAACAAATGCAGAGGCATAGCCGAATAATCTATAATCCACAGCAATAGAGCTAATTTAAAACTTGCATTTTCTTGAAAACTGCTGAAGTTTCAGGAGATCGGAAGAGCGTCGTGTAGTTCTTGTTTGACTGCCTTCAATGTTTCTGGATACAAGATGCTGCTTTTTCTTGTGTTCCAATAAGCAAATTCAACTTTTTCAGCACTATCTGACCTGAATCCAGTGACCTTCTGGAAAAAGGGGGAGAAATGGCAATAATAATTGCAGGGTGGTTGTATTATGTATTATGTTTTTAGTTCAGTTCGAAAAATGTTGCATTATCTCTAATTTTTATTCGTGATTAGTGTAAACATTTTTGAACCTTTAATTCTCAGAAGTGCTATAAGAAGAAATATTCTTCTTTCCCCCTGCCCCCCCCCTCTCTTCCAGTACCATTCTTTTGCGGGTGAGATTAGGATGAAAGAGCTGCACTTTTTAGAAGAAGTTGATAATCGCTAATTCAAGATTCAACATTAGATATCTAATGTAATATACTCATCCCGGCTGTTATCTTTTCTTCCATGTACACAAAAGAAAAAACTTTCCATTATTTGAGTAAGGCATGTTGTGTACACTGGCTTAGATAATGGCGATTTTCGTGTTCGTAAACGTCGGGCATTTATTTATTTATCTTTTTTTTTTTTTTTGGGGGGGGGGGGGGTGG
>CAVNYN010289479.1:35173-104223 GCA_963692815.1 Nyctanthes arbor-tristis | reverse complement strand
GAAGTATTAAAATATCATTCTTAATATGGGGTGTTATGTATATAAGTTTATTTTGTTAGACAATGTATGAGTTCTCCATTATTTATTAGAAGCTAAATTTACACAAAATGTTCAATGCACTTAGAGACAGTTTGGTATTTTAATTAAAACTAAACAGCCATATTTTCTTCTAGAGAACTAGACCACTATGATTTTATCAAGTTTATTAATCATTGCATGTAATTGAACGCAATGTTCAACAATCGATAGGCATCGGCCATGCAAAAGGGAACTAGTGGTCTGCAAGGAAGCCAAGGAGAAGGGCAAATTGGCTGTGTTGCTCCAATAAATGACCAGGCACGAGATGAGATAGCAATTCCACAGTCTAGCTTGCCTCAGGTGCTTTTTTATTTATTTTTTCTTACCTAGGAGTTGCTTTTGAAAAATGATTGCTGCACATAGAACTAAATTTTTATTGTTATAACCTGCCGTGGTTCCGCATGACTGCAACCAGATGCACTTTGTTGTCACAACACAGTCCCCAACTCAACAGATCATGGTCAGTCTTGCTTGACAACTCTATATAATAAATCATAAAAGTATTGTGTCAAGGTTAATTTGGAATTGTTTGGCTGTGCAGCCTATTACTATAGCTCAACCTCCTAACTTGCTACATCAACCGATACAGTCGCAGGAGCCACAAGTGGTGGTAGGGTTAAGTAGATTACTTACAATAAATATGCTTGTTAAATCGGATGCACTAAAATATTTCTTTTTGCTGTAGGCCTTATACCCTCCAAACTGGCATCCGTCTTACGGAGTTAATCTCCAGTCTGTAGGTGGAATGAACCTCCCATTCACAACAATACCGATGCTTCATCAGGGAGCATTTTGTCAAGACAATGGCATTCGCCCAAATGATAAGGTAAAGACGTTAACCCATTTTTCTTTATATGCTTTTTGTGACTCAAATTGTTTACATTGTAAATGTTTTTTTTTTAATTTTTAAATTAAAGATACATTGTAGGTTATTTCTAAAGAATTTAAGTTCTCAATTAATTTGACTTAATCTGATTCGTTGGTTGTGTAGGGAGCAAACAAAGGTAGTCAATAGAAGTAGCAGCATTGGCAAGAATGGTTTGGCGTGATGATCGCCTTAGTAATGATGATAGGGCACTATCATTATTTTGAAATGATCTCTTGTCCTTTCGTTGACTTGGTTAGTAGTTTGTACTAAATAGGGGCCGTGTTTGGGATTTATATTGTTTACTCTTATGCAAATGAGGTGATTTATGTGAGTTATACAGGTTGGCTAAATTGTAGTTATAGAGGAGATTATGTCGAAATTTCTGTATGGGTGCTTATTATAATTTTATAGTCGTGTCCTCTAGACGTTTTAGCTTTTGTCTTTGTACCATTGACGTGCTTATTAAGCGTTATATGCATTGCCTATAACATGTTCATGAAGGTTTTTACTATGTCATTCATACTTTTTATTCTACTGGAAACTATTTTGCAAAGAAAGATCTTTAGGGGCAAGAATTTCATGTATTTTGTTTTCCGAGAAGCATATTTATCTAGTAATAATTCATTGGATTGTATTAACATACTTTGTTAACATGTGAAATGACTTGTTTGGCATAAAGTTCTAGTGAATTATGCCTTATTAATTGTTTCTAGTTTGCATTATCGAACAATAATGAGACCAACTTGATAGATGCTACACATGCAACTTTCAAAAAACATGGCAAATGAAGCGTTTTTGCTTCAATAAATAAAGAGACAAATGTCTTGGACAACTTTGATCAAACAAAGGTTACAAAGGTTTGCCATTAACATTTGATTCTACAAAATTTTTAGAAGACAAATCAACAAATGCTTCTAAACAGCATGCATTTAGTCTACTTATCCCTGGCAGCGAGCTTTCTTTTATCATAATGAAACATCATCTTGAGTGTAATCTCGTCATCTTTCTCAACGGCAGCAACATCATAACACAAGTTACACACCCTATAAGGAAGGATGGTGTGAATAGTTGAAGGAAAAAAATTACTGATCAACTATTTTGACCTCGGTAGAAATTTTACCTTTAATAGCCAGTGCCTGTTTGATTCAATTTATGATAGTTGTTTATAAAGATAAATTATAAAGATGAGAAATGAGTTGTGCAGATTTAATATAAGTTTGAAAATTTGTGGTTATAAATTAGTAGTTAAATTAATGATAAGTGAGATTATAATATGTTTTGATAAAGATGATCAAACAAGGGTTAAACAATTAGTAAATTACTCTTGATGTAGGAAAAAGGAAAGGAAAATTCTAATTGGATAAAAGAAGAAACAAAAATGGTGACAAAATGAACAAGTGTCATGATTGATGAGGGTTGATGAATAAGTGATGTGATGTGTTGAAAAATAAGATTGTGTCACATGTTGAATTTTTTTAGAATTTTTTTTATGTATATTTGTCCAAATAACACCATTCAAAAGGAAAAGCTAAGAGCAAATTCCAAGAGACAAAGCGGCCGAATGACTGAATTGTGGTTGGTTTGAATTAATTTGAAATGAGACAATTTCTAAAATGACAAAATTCAAAAAAGCAAGTTCAAATATGGCCCTTATAAAAATCTTGTGCAAAAATGGCATAGTTTGAATAAAATTACATTTCTACCCTTACAAATGATTGTTCTTTCTTTCTTTAAAATATATGAAAGGTGGTACTTGTTTTCTAAAAAGTCAACAATATTGTATTTGTAAGCAAGTGATTCTCAATCCACAATGGATAGTAACTATTGAGTAAAAGAATTAAAAAAATATGGTATTCCATACAGTTTACTCCCTATAGTTATATGTGGTAATTACCGACAGTTACATTTCGACAAAAAGTATAATCATGACATTTCATATAATTTATCTGTATGTCTCTACAGTTATGTGATTTGGTTCTCGACAATTACAATTTGACTTGGCATTCTATACACTTTATCTATATGTCTCTATAGTTATGTGCGGTGGTTCTCGACAATTACAATTTGACTTAGCAGTCTATACAATTTATCTGTATGTCTCTACAGTTATGTACTGTAATTCTCGACAATTACAGTTTGACAAAAATTGTAATTATGGCATTTCATACAGTTTGTATGTATATCTTGACATTTAATAATGCCAATTCTCGACTATCACTAAATTGTATACATGTGATACAATTAATTCGTATATTGTAATAGTTATTCGTGGTATTTAGATTGGTAAAATGGTGTAAGTATGTTGATCCATACAATTTATTCGTATAATTTGACATTTAACTGGGGTAATTTTAGACAATTATCAAAGTGTAAATATGTTATACATTTGATTCATATATCTCGACAGTTATTCATTATAGTTTGATAAAGAATTATAAGTATGATATTAGACACACTAGATTTATATCTCGACATTTTATGACTCAAAATTATTATATAGAACACAAATGAAATATCGTGAATTGATAATTTGCCATTCCAACTCTGTCAATTCGTTATTCTAACTATCTAGAATTACTCTAATCAATTGTCAAGATTTACAAAAGTATCACATTACAGAAAATATTCACTTCAAATGTCAATCTCCATCCCCTCGAGAGCTGAACACCCCATAGTTATTTACTTCACCGTACTTTTTCCGGTCACCAAGCAAACATTTGGTGAGGGATTATCAATGGAGGTGCCGACAGAGAAGGGGAAATTCTGATATTTAGCAATCACACCAAATTCCAGAATTCCGGGTCACGAATTTGACCTTCTAACATGGGCCTTTTCACTTCTTTACAAGAGAAAAACTGAGTCCAAAATTTGGGTGTTAATAGGAAAAAAATCAACACAGAAATTGCTCTATTCAGGAATAAAGTCTCCAATGAGAAGGGTAAATTTCTAACCTTAGCAATAGCACCAAATTTCACAACTTCAAGGCACGATTTGAAGCTTCCAACACCGCTTTCACTCCTTCCCAACCTCGATTGAACCTCTCAACACGATTTTAGCCGGTGGTGGAACACAATTAAGAGTCGAGACTCACTGAATCCATTTGGCGAGACAAATTTTGTTGGTAAAATGATTTTGGGAAAATTATTCGGTGGATTTGCAACAGCCGGCTGTGGGTGGAGAAAAGAGAATAACACCTGGCAAAGCAATAATGGAGTCAGATCCAGCTTGACGTTGCGAATTCAGGCAAAGGAAGCGTCGGATTTGGAATTTGTAGAAGAAACTAATGTTGAAATTCTGAACAAAGAAAAAGATATTTAAGAAGAAAGTTTAGATTCAAGAAGAATACATGAAGAATAAGGTGTGGTTTTTGGTGGAAATTTATGTTTGGTTTTGGGGTATTTTTGTTTAAAAAAAGTGAAAAGAGACATTTTTGCACATATTTGTAAAAGTGACTACTTTAGAAAAGTGTGAATTAAAAGGTGCCTCTTTATGTAATTTCCTCATTTGAAATTAGGTTTTGTGCCATTTTTTCTCTCTCGTGATATTTTGAGTTTCAAAGTAGCCACAACTTTTGCATCATTTGATGGCCCACAACCTTTTCCATGTTTGACCAAACCAATATTTTATTTAAATTGTACAAATTGTGTACAATGAACGTGTACAAATAGCATTTTTGGGGAAGGTTTCTGGCCTTAAGGCCAATTGATGCATTTTAATCTTATTTCTAGAAGTCTTGATTAGGCATGTTCTGGTTGGTATGTTTGCTTTTGTGATGTTGGGCCTTGCTTGCTGTCCTTGTGGGCCTTGTCTTGTAATAACTCCTTTATGTTTTAATAATATTGTCAGTTTAAAAAAAAAAAAAACCCTTGTTTTCTTATTTAAAATTTAAAAGACACTCTTTATTTGTTACGTGCATGACAAGAGGTTAATAATACGAGATTCCTTATGTTCGATGTCCGAGAAGGGGACAAAGAAAATGTATCATTGACCAATCCACAGCTTTGCAAAATGATCAATTCTCTTCCTTCTTTTTCTTTCTTTCTCTCTTTTTTTTTTTCCTTTTTCTTTTTTAACTCAATTACTTGAGGTATAACTAAGCATATTTTTAGAGTTGAATCTATTATTTTCGTATTATAATTTATGCAAGTTTTTTTCTTTTCTTTTTTTTTAATCATATATGAGATTTACACTTGGCCTTAATCAGATTAAGCTACGTACCCTATGGGTTAGGTCAGCAACGTGATTCAGTGTTTGAATAACTATTAAACTTAACCCTGGGTTCACAATTAATTTAGGTCTTTTAATAATCGTCAAGAATACTTTACTTGATTAAGGGTTCTAGCACCATATGTGTCATATGGTATGGCACTATATGACACATGTGGTGTGCATGTGGCAACCCCAATACACGCGACATGTGCCATATGGTGCTAGAAAATTTTCATACTTTAGGATCATAAGTACATTCACAAACTCCAAGATTTTGTTGTTTTAATACCGTTCCACATTATAGATGTGGTACTTATGCGAATCTTGATGATTATAATATGTAATAAATTTTTAATTTCTTTCACCTAGGAGTGGGCAGGCAGTCGGCGGTTGGGTTTTCCGGCAAAACCACCTCCGAACCACCCATGGTCGGTGAGGAATTTTTCCCACCGTACCAAACCGGTCCGGTGGCTAAATTGGACCGAATTAAACTGATTTTTTTTAATAAATCAAATGCCCAAGCTCATGTTTTTGTCGTGAAACGTTTGAATATTTTCACGTTTTTCTTATTTCGTGTTTGAATATTTTCACGTTTAATTGTTTTGTGGAAAAAGTTTATGTCAAAATACTCAAAATAACAAATTGGTAAACTAACGGAATACAATTATTATACATTATAATATAATAATACGAAATCAAACTCTAAATTTGAAACTCAATACCAGAAACGAGTGAAAGTAATCATAACATATTGTAATTTGCTAGTTGTAAACACTCACAAAATAGGATTGCAAATCAAAAACATTCAATTCTTATTCGAAGTCAATCAATAAAAAAACCCTAAAAGATGAAATAAATAGAGCAACTAGACGGGCCAACAATCATTTAGTGGACTGGGCTTATAAAGCAAATAACGAAAATATGAAAAACATGACAAAAATATAGAAAATGGCAGTTTTGACCCTATAAATGACCTCAAACGCTCAAAATCTATCATGCGTCACACGGACGAAAATCGGACACCATTTGCAAAAGTTAAGCCCGTTTGAAGTTTAAAGTTTTTTTTTTCTATTTTTTAACCTACAAATATTAAAAGAGTGGTATACACGGTTGGTTTTTCATCCTCATTTCGGTTTTCTCATGCTCGGCTCGGTTTTCCGGTCGGCTCCACGGTCAGTTTTGTCATGTTCGGTTCGGGTTCAGTTTTTGTTGGTTTTACACCAAAAACCGGTCGGCAAACCGAACAGGCTTTTTCTAGCCTAAAAACCACCCGAACTGGCCGACCAAAACTAAAAAACAAGCAGTTCCGGTTCGGTCAAGCGATGGTGGTCAGGTCGGTTTTTCTGTGAAAAATGGCCCCTCCGACTTTCACCGACGACTTAGAAAAATGAAACTGGTTATTAATTATGCAAAAATAATCAAATATGAAAAGTTTTAGAATTTTTTAATGGAGACCATCAGACTAACATGAACCAACGAACAATAGAGTGGTTCTTCTATGGAGTTCATTAGACACAATCTTATGGTGTCCAATGGATTATGTAGCAGGATCTCATTCGACACATTGGTATATGAGTCCCCCAGTGTGTCCAATAGAATCTTGTTACATAGTCTATTTGACACTATAGAAAATGTCAACGATAGAGGCCTAAAGATAAAAAGAATTGATTTGTAAACTTTTGATGACCTCAGTCGAATCCCATTCTGGCGCCATACATATAGTACCCTATGATACTATACAACTATGTGACGTACATCAGGGCACGCCATATGGCACTAGATCAATTCCAGACCTCAGCCATAAATATGAAAATTCAATGCATGGACTAGACAATAATAAGAGTATCTCCAATGCAACATCCAATTAATGGAATAAGAGCAACTCCAATGTAACTTTGGATTTATAAATGTTGTGGATGAGGGCAGAGGGATAGATAGAAAATGATTATTTTAAGAGTAATCTATCTATATATAAAAGAAACTTAGGTGCCGTTCTGTTTGGCGTTTTTAAAGTATTTTCTGTTTTCATTTTGTAAAAATGAGGAAAACGCGTTCTGTTGGTCATTTTCAAAAACATTTTCGTGAAAATGTTCTGGCCAATTACTGAAGGAAATAGAGAACGGAAAAAAGTTGTTCTCACCATTCTCAAGCCAAAACGCCGAGCCCAGGCCAAAACGCAGAAAACCCATTCTCAGTGTGACGCAATCCTCTCTCTGGGTCTCTCTCTCTCTCTCTCTCTCTCTCTCTCACTCTGAAAACTTCCTAGGGTTTGTCTCTCCCCCCAATCCACAACTCCTTCACGCCGCCCTCGCCAATCGCCTGTTCTGACCACGCTAAGTCCCGCAGGTAAGGTTTTGTTTGCCATAGTTACCTTTGCCCTAATTCCCAAGTTTGGGTTCTACCTTAAATCTGAACTGCGCTCTCATTTTTCTTTTTTTGGGTTTTTTCGCAAACTGTGGTTGAAATCGGCAGTCGGTGGATTAGCTCAGGCAGATTCAGGCGTCCAGCAGCAGTCTTCCATCAGTAACCGGCGATTACACAGTCCTTCAGGTTAGTTCTTTAGAAAATGAGTTGAAATTCTAGGATTAGGAACCAAAGGTTGATAAGGAATAACTTTTGATTTTGTGGACCATCAAATGTATTGTCGAGGCAGATATAAACGACACGTAACTAATTTCTTGTTTATCATCAATTCAAACTCCCATGAAATATGGTGTTTATTAATTAAAATGACCATTTTTTCCATCCTTGTGCACTGAAAAACCACATAATCTGTGATTGATGTTATGAAGCAAAGAAGTGGCAGAGCAGCCTTCCCTCTTTCCGGTTAGAGCCACTACTCTGGAGACGAGCCTCGAAAATCTATCACTCCAACAGAAGAAAATTGAAGTGTAAAAATGTACGTCTCATTGGAGGAATTGAGCAAATGAGGAATTAATTAAAAATAAGCTGTTGATTCTATTCCATAATATCTTGTATTTTCTTGCCATTACTTTCTGGATATGCATTTGTTTTCAGGTATGATGCGGCACCAAAATTATAGTAAGTTTTGTGACACTGGTGTGGCAGCTTTGTTATGTAATTGTGGCAGGATTACAATTCCACTGCTGGTTTTGGTGGGGGGCAAGGCAAGATGGCGTAGCAGAATCGCTTTTGTTTGTTTTCTGCTTCATTCTCATCACATTCCAGTCATATTAATCTATGAAAGCATGCAGATGGATTGATTTACAATTTACAAGAGTTTTCCTTTTCCTGGAAAAGGATTTTCTTCTAAACTTTTTCCTTAGGGAGTTATTATTTTTGCATCTAAATATAACGCTACTCTTTTATGTTTTGATAGAATCAGATTTCTTATATAATCTATTCTTTTTTCCTAGTGACACATAGATCTGATATGATTCACTTTTTGCATCTATATATATGATATAATAATATTTTTTGATAGATTATATAAGATATCAGATCTGATCTGAGAAATAGCAGAAGATGTAGAGTAGTATTGTAAGTGATTTGAGTTGGTAGAAGATGTAGAGTAGTATTTTAAGTGATTTGGTTGGGGTTGTTATGGACTAATGCATTGTATTGTTCTAAAATGCTTGATTAGGTTACAAAAGAAAATCTTGATTAGGAATCAAACCATTGATTATAATAAGACTCCATTTAATGTTCATTGGATAGTATTTCCTGATGAAGTAGTTGATAAAATATTGGTAGTGATGCCCTTGTTGGATTAATGGTTTTAGCCCATCTGAACTGATTTTTGCAATTGGCATACATTACAAGTATGCATTTTCTACTTCTTCTTTTTTTCTTTTCTTTTCTTTTTTTTTTAAAACGGCATATTCTACTTCTTAGTCCATCATTCTTAGACAATCATATTGTTTTTGTTATTACATTGTGTTGACCTTTTTCCTTCTGTGGGTTTGCTTATCAGCTACTGGTGTTCTTTTAAATGTATCAATATGACTTGTCTAGAGGAGAGTTTGCCAAAGATGATGAAAAGGGAGAGTGCTCAGTGCCCAGTCATGGGGACTATGATGAATTGAAACTCTTGGATTAGGTCATCGGCCAACTCAAAATATATTCAAGAAAGCATCCATTTGTTATCTGTTCAAGCATCTTCAATTTGCATTATTGGATTTAGTATTTATCAACAAGGACATTATGACTTTGTATTTTAACTTTGTTAAAACTCTATGTGTGACTATTTTAATTAACTGGAATTAATGCTATTTATATGCCTCAGTTATGAGATAAAACTTCTAATTATATTTTTTAGATGTCTGTAAACAGAATTAATTATCATATATCTGGTATATATCTATTAATAAGGTTAGGAACTTACGGCTTACTTGTACTTGATATATAGCGAGATAGTGATATTTTGTTCGACTTGTTTAAAATAGAAATAGAATGTAACATAAGCAATTTGTTACATAGTAATTTGTTATATATCATTACGGACATAGATGTGGAATTGCATTTTTATGGTATAATTTGTGTAAAAATTGCTTTTCGGAAAATGTCAAACAGGACGTGTTTTCCAGTTTTTCATTCTCAAAATCAATTTACAGACCAGACAAATAAAACGCGTTTTCAACAAATCAGAAAACAGAGAATGAAATCAAAAAAAGAGAAAACGTTCTTAAGAATAAAAACAATAAAAACAGGAAACAGAAGCACAAACAGAACGGCCCCTTAGTCTCTGTACCTGTAGCACCGCATTTTTCCCGCCCAAATTCTGCGGTAATACTGGTGGTGCAATGAACTTTTTTTTCCTTTCCCTTTCCTGAAAACGCTGGCAATCTATCCGTTGTATTCAATCTTCTATTTAATTTGCACCGAAAATTCAGATTTTTCTTTTCCTTATGTTTCGTCTTTTTCTCACTGGAAACGTTGGCAACCTATCTACCGAGTTCAATCTTCAATTCAATTTGACCGAAAATTCATCGAATTTCCCCACTTCAAAACAAAATCTAATCTTCTTAGTCCCCGCTGACAATCTATCTACTGAAAATTTTGTCTGTGTGGAGAACGATTTTTAGTTTCAGGAGAGTGTTTGGAACTGCAGGGAATTTAAACATACTACTGAAGCCAGAATATCGAGAAACCTACAAAAAAAAAGGTCATTCATACTGCTCAAGAAGGCAGCAAAACCAATTCATATAAGAACCAATCACCTATAGATGTTTAAGCAATTCCATACACTGTGACAATAGAGAAGTCGATGGAGCAAAACGTGAGACAATCTTATTACTTTGTCAACTCAAGGAAGCAATTCTTTATAATGTAGATGCAATTTTCTCATTTGGTTATGACTTTGTTGCATTTTATTTGATTTCTGATAATGATAGTTTGGCATGTTTGCCGAGATTGACAATGGTTGCTTTAAGATAAATGGTGACTTGATAAGTTCAATATAATTTAGTGTGATCACCAGTGTTTTGGGATTAGTTTAGTTGCATCGTTTACAAATACAATATTCAGAGAAGTCTCTGAAAAATTTATTAGTCATATTATACTATTTCAATATTATTTCAATTATTTATCAAATATGTCATACATATTGGTAGTTTACCGATGCATTTGATCCCTACTTTTTTTTTCATTTAATTTCTGATTCTTTCCTATAATTTCAGATGTCACTTTGAATTCTAAGTGAAAGTGATTTTGTTGGCTGTTGCAGTTGAAACTAATATCTCATTCCTATTGGCATATAAACTGAAGGAATACCTTCATGTTTATATTTCTGATTTTAATTTCTAGGATACCTACATAGAATGTTGCAATTTTTTATTTTTGATTTAGGATCCCTCACAATTTTTTGTTGTTGCAGTCCCAGTTGAAGCTGTTGATGATTCAGGTGCAAGCTTGCAGCCCCTTCTGCTACCAAGTAAATATTTACCTTGAATTTCATGATTTTATGTAGATGTTGAAACATGATATCATGAAAGTAGATGTAATATTATATCTTGCATACCTATGCAGATTTCAGAATTTTGGCCATGACAAAGATAATCACAGCCTCAAATATAGAGTAGATATACCTTTCAAGATGAATAAAGTAATAAAAGAGAATTTGGTTAGAAATGCTATTTGATGTCATAATTTGCTTTCATGGTTGAGTCTGCAGTTCTACTAATTTCTGACCAAGAAATCAGAGATCCTCTTTTGTCCAAGCACGGAATACTGATTTACAAACTGATTTTTTTTTTTTGGGCTAATATTTATTGGAATTCATTTCCTACAATTCTTTGCTTTGTTATGGTTTTTATGGAAATCATTTCCTAGAATGCTTTGTTGGAATACTTTTTAATTGTTTGGTTTGAGATGATTAATTTTGTCAAGTAGTTTATGATACCTTGGCCATTAAATCGAGTACTTGGTAGAATTTCCACGAAGTATAGAAATATGACATGGCAGATTGAAGCAAACACAAGGCATACTGAATCACTTAATTTATTTTCCTATAAATTATTATGTGTCTGTGGATATCATAATCGCCATTCTTCCTCATTTTCCAATGATTTATGATGACTGATATGTTCTGTAAGTTCCAATAAATTAGTACTCATGATAAAAATTGAATTATCTAGGTTAATTTAACATTTTGATGTGGCACCAGTCTTGAAGTTCATGGTACTCGTGGATTTAAGTCTGCGCGTGGATTTGGGTATGGATTCATGGAAATCTTTTGTGGGCTTGAGTTTCTTGACTTCAACAGAAAATATTCGGCCATTGACAAAGAGTTCATTGGTAGACGATAGGTCCACTGGGAAGGTATCACTAATGGAGAAATAAAATCAATGAAATCGAAATCTTACTATGGGTTGGATTCTATAGGGACAACAACATGATTCTCCGAGATCATAGGAGCGAAATTCTGGGACTTATTAGTTTGGCTTGGACAAGATCGATGGGGATTTTTAAACAAGAAATAGAAGGTTTCTTGCGTGGTGAAAAATTCAATCTTGAGAGTAATTGGTTCATTTTGTATCAATTTGTTTTATGTTTTGATGTAATAATACATGTTAATTAATGAAATTTACATCAATTCCAAGAATATGGATTTTCTACCTTTTTATGTTTTATGTTTATTACATATAAATTTAATAACCCTACTAATTCTTATTGCACTATCAACTTTATTAAAAAAATTCCGTGTTCGGGTGTAATAGTAGAAGCAAATGTGGCGTTGTAAGGAATTTTTCAAGACTTTAGATTAGATTAGTTACTTGTGTTCCTTTTTGTTTTTTTTTTTTTCTCTTTTTATGGATCATTTTTATATAATTATAAGCTTTTCATCTTTTCTTATCGTATCATATATTGATATAAAGTCAATAGTAGCAATTGTTCAACTTCTTATAACTTAAATTGTTTTGAATTATTCTTCCCATGTAACGCACGGTTGAATGACTAGTGCTATTTAATACCAACAGTGTTTGGCACTATATTAAGCCAGTGGCGTATCTAGAATTTTCTAGTAACACTGGCTGCAATAAAAAAAATAAATTCGACTAAGAAATTCATTAAAAAGTTAAAAATTTTATATAGAAAAAAATAATTTTTTTTTGGGCGAACACATGCTACGCCAGGGCCAAGATCCGCCAATGTATTAAAGTTGCATCAAATGATAAGTTGAATCAAGTTGGTCATTTATTTATTTATTTATTTTCGCTGATCATTTAATTTCATATTAGTTGTCAACTAGACTGGTGTTATATAGCATTATTCTTATTTAATTGAAGAGGAATTGAAAAAAGTATAGGAAAAAATAGAAGAAATAGTGAAAAAGAGGGGAGAGATAAAAAAAAAAATTATAAAACTATAAAATAGTAGTGAAATATATTTATACAATTTCTTATGTGAAGGATGGAGTTTTGGATGTTAAAGAGAGGAGGGGATTAGTGAAGAAAGGGATGGCCAAATGCCAGAATTTTGTCTCTCATGTTAATGTTATCCCCACGAGGGTTAAGATAATAACAACTTAATAGGGTTAAAGATAGGCCCAATATAGGTGTAATTAGTGGTCTTCAAGGAAGTTTACAAACCTTATTCCATAACCAATATACGCTGCAACTAGTATGTTATCGGTATACATATTACTAGCTAATCTACTTGTACATTGCACGGGAAATAAATATATATATGTAAAACAAACTAAAACAAACAATTAATTAAACGATAAAACATAAAAGTGATATACTTTCATCAACCCTGATCACTGGAACTAAAAATTAACTAAAAGAAAAATATGTCTAACTGCTTCCAAAATTGATATTTTATTTTAATTAATCGATTGTTGGCAAATATATATGTACAATATATATATAGCTGCTTATATACTTACTCGATTAGGAAGCCTGAAGGTTGCTTTGATTATTCATATATAAAAGGAAAGATATAATTACGAATTTGATTGCTGCACTTACCCAATTAACCGCAAAGAAAGAGATAATTAAGAATTTGATTGATATACTTACTTGGTTAATTGAAATCTAAGGCATATCTAAAGACCAAAAGTTCCTCCTCAACAATTGAGAGATGATTAAAAATTACAATACAAAATTAAAAGATGTAATAAACAAAATTCTGAAAATTTGAAAAAAAAAGATTAAAGTGAGCAAATAAATAGATTATTAAAAATTACTATGCAAAATTAAAAATTAAGTCATCACTTAGTATTATCTGATTATTATTAGGGTGAACGAAAATAAAAACAGAAAAATAAATAAGACATCCGCGACATCAGCATGACATCAGATTCTTAATTCTCTTCCAAGGAGCAATTCTAGGGGAACATGAAAAGGAGATATTATTAGGTGACATTCTCATGTGACACACATTTATTAGGTGATGATTACATGACTAATTTTTCATCATCTAGTACAAGTGTGCCACATAAGAATGTCACCTAAGAATGTCCCCTTAGAATTTCTCTTCCTTAAAACACCAGTTTTAGGCAGTAAAAAATTAACATGCTACTTAATTAGTATTATAGATATATAGATTATTATTCGGGTGTACAAAAATAAAAATAGAAAAATAAATAAGACATTAGTAACATTAGCATGACATCAGATTCTTAATTCCCTCAAGATGCCAGTTTTAGGCTGGAAAAAATTAACCCATTTATTAGTATTATAATTATATTTATTATTATTAGGGTGAATGAAAATAAAAACAGAAAAATAAATGAGACGTCAACGACATCAGCATGACATTAGATTTCTAATTCCCTTAGAATGTCAGTTTGAGGCGGGAAAAAATTAACCAGTCACTTAATTAGTATTATAAATATATAGATTATTAGCGCAAGACTTTTAACCATTTTCTCCTTCTGAAGGTACATAACTTTTGATTCCATTGATAATTGTCGTCGAAGAGTTGATAACTACCAACCGACGGCTTAAATATAGATAATAGAGATGAATGAAGTCACACACACACAAACTTTGAAAGAGATGTATATGACTAATTTAACGTGTTTTTAATTCTCAATTCTAACATAATCGGAGTTGGAACAACTTACAAGAAATCAATAAGAGTATTATTAGATTCCTTCATTAAAAAAATAATAATAATAAGTGTATTATTAGGGTGTGTTCGGTACCTAATGTATTTGGATTAACACTGTTAGCTGCAACAATATTATGGTTACTGTCATTGTTTGGACACAAATTATGATATACGCATTATTGGTTCCTAAATTTGTCGAGTTTCAATTATGATATACACATTTAATTAGTATAGTTACTGTTTGAACATATTATTACAAGTTACAAATTTATACATCAAGGAAAATACATTTTCTATGCACTAATCAAAAAGTTTCTAACACAAACGGATTAGGTAGCGGGATGTGGATGAGGCCGTGATAATAGGAGAGCATAATTTTGATATATTCTATTGGTTTACATCATGCCACTGGTTTGACAATAGTATACTAACGAATGATATTTAAAAATTTTTGTTCTATGCATTCTACAATTATATTTCAATTTCATTTGAACGATTTCTTCAAAATATATATGATAGTTTTTTAATGCCTAAATTTTTATTTTTATTTTATTTTAAAGATGAGGTATGTCTCATTTGGTTAGGCTAAAATACCGAGACTTTAAGATTTCAAGTTGGAGTCACTCCAACCTCGAGTTGTGTGTCATGTTCTATTAAATGGATAAAATATTCGGTATTAAAGTACTCTAGACTAATCAACAACCTACAAATAGGTTTAAGATCTCAAAAAAAGAGGCTCAAGAACTTATGTGTAGGTTCTTCCTTAGCTGAAGTACCGTATTAAGGCACTTCTAGAGTACCTGAAATTTTTCCCATTAAATTTAACTCTTTAAACATTTATTATACTACTATAATATAGATATATTGTACTTAGTAGTTGTTATTTAAAAAAAAAAATGCCACTTATCATACACCATCCAATCATCATACAATACAACTATACAAGCATCACTATTTTTTCCCCTTCACTGCCATAGAAAAAATTTGGGCGTGTGTATATACACATCACTATTAATACAAAAATATGGGTGATTGGCACAGAAGGTCCCTATTTTTGAACACTCTTGTGCAGTTGGTCCCCACCTTTGATTTTTTGGCAATTTCATCCATATCTTCGTGTTTTGTTAACAAAATTCATCCTTGGTGATAAATTAATATTTATTATATGGGTATTTTTTATCCACTTACACCTTAAAATTTAAAAATATGTGAAGAAGGTCCCAAAATATATGAATGTAATTGATTGAACAAAGATTTAAAATTTGTTGATTATTGATCGAACAAAGATTTAAAATAAAAAAGTATTTAAAAAATAAAAATGAGAGGAAAAAAGGAAACAACGAAAGTTTATTTATTTTTGCAATCCCGCTAGTAATTCTAATAAGTCATTTCTTGCATTGAACCGCTACCACTGTTAGTCACTCCATTTATACTCTCACTCCAAAATAAATGTTTTTCTTATATCTGTATATTTTTATTTTTAATAATGCTAATCATTTGGAACCTTTACTTGTAATTATTTTTAATCATACTTACATTATATTTGTGGAAATTTAACAGAAAATTGATTGTTAATTCTATATTATCTTTTTTTTATGTATAGTTATTTTAATATTTATTTTTTAATTATAAATAATTAGAAATACATTTAGAATAAAACTTTCTTCTTTTAATAGCCAAAAAATTCCAAGTTTAGTATATTATACTGGGAAAATGATCGGTACATCATTTTTTTTTCTGCTTTAAATTTTTTAATTTCTATTGTTATGACAATGCAACGCACAGGGTGAAAAATCTAATAATAATAATAATAATATAATAATAATACTGTCAAGTAGTTGTTCACGTTCCTCAACTAAAATCAAATAGATATTTTGCAGAAAAGTCTAGTATACTGTCGCCATGAAAAGTCAAAAACGTTGACTTGTTTGGGAGCATAAGGAAAAAGATTGGAGTACCGAACATACGATATTTTTAGTTAATCAAAAACTGATTTATGTGTTTAATTGTCCTTGTTTAATAATAAAAAAATTGAGTCTCATAACTTCATATATCGATTCTTGATTTTGTTAATAGGACGGAGTATGATACTCCTAATCATAAAATATTAGAATTTTGTTTAAAATTGGAGAACCTCAATACACACGATGATAGGACGTAACTATTCATAAAAGAAAATTATAAAGGAAAAAAATGGTAAACAGGAGTCATCAATTTGTAAGCTCAAGCAAATCATCTAGCCTCAAATTGCATCCTTATTAATAATCTCTAACCGAATAAAAAAGAAAAGAGAAAAAAAAAAAGAAGGTATTGAATATTCAAATATACGTTACGATTGTAACATTGTATCCAACAACAGCATCACCGGTGGCAGGATCAAACCTGTAAGTCTGTGCAATGGCATAGCCACGGGCCAGCCGGAAAAGTCCGGTGCCCCCAACAATAGACATCTCCCGAACAGGCTGCAGTGCGGGATTGATACTAAGAAGGCTAAAAGAGCTACCGTCATATATCCCATCGGTGAAACCATAATTGAGGACCATAATAAGGCCAATGTCAGTCTGGCCTGCAGAGCCGTACAAGCCCCTTGCTCGGCCGATGAGCTTCGATGAAGGATCGGGTCCAACCGTCAACGGATCATCGATCATCATCAACATGCCGAAACCGGGAGACGAAGAATTGTTGTTTAATGGCTGGGCAATCTGTACGGCTGTGGGGTTTCTTCCACTGAGAATGTCATGGAAATAGAATTGAAGAGTGGTTATTACCTCTTTTCCAGCGTCAACTCTGTTGGCCCATGAAACTTGATCAGTGTTTTGGGCTCGACTCCATTGCGTTAATGCGGATGTTGTGATCAAGAAAATGGAAATTACTGCAACTCTTTCCATTTCGTTCGACACAAATTACTACTAGCTAGCCCAGTTCGAGATCGTTCATATATATTTGAAAATTATGTACCAAAATTTTCAAAGCGGTTGAGCTAATTTATAAAGTTATTATGGCTAGCAGTAGCACGCTGAACTTGGAATTTGAGGGCAATAAACTTTTCAACTCACTTCGGACTAAATGCGTCTAGTAATTTTACAAAAGGTCTCCAATCTTTGAGTTAAGAATCGATTAGGTCCTCAACTATTTTTTTTGCCCCCTGAGTCACCAACATTTTATAAATACGCACAACAGGTCCCTTTTGTCACTATTCCTCCAACTTTTAATGGAAAATGACGATTATACATTTTAGCTTTTTAATTTTATAAACAAAACAATTTAAAATATTAAAAATAATCAAAAAAAATTACAAAAAAAAACACCCTCCCCACCTCACCTCAAGAGGGCCGTCCGAAATGGCCGCCGGAGCCATTGCTGGAGGTAAAAAAACCTACCGGAAAATGGCAGAAAACTGCTGCCGTTTCCGATTGCACTTGGGGAGAAAGAGAGAGAGAGACTTCTATGTTGTGCAAAATGAAATGGCAGCTTCTGTCGTTTCCGAAAGCACTTATGGGGTGTAAATCCCCTGCTGCCACTTTTGGCAGCAAATTTTGGAGGGAGTGTAATATCCCGGAAAATTTAACCCTGAGTTAAGCTACGTGGACGACGATGATGGAATAATTACTCGAATTACATTGGAAGATCTTGAAATTATCGCTCTAATGACAACAAAGAAAGATTTCGGTCCTTGATCGACATGAATCAAAGTGCGATAACCTAATTGAAAGATAGCATAAAATACAAGAATGTCTCGAGCAATAAACAAATCACACTAACATTTGTACGGCTCCAGTCTCGCTATGATTGGCGGAACTCAAATTTTATTAAAAACAATTGAATCTCAACTATTATATAAAGGCCAAAGGGTCCCTAAAGTCTCCATGTCACCTAACCCATCCCCTTTCTACCCTAAAACTACCAATTTTCGTCCAAAATTGGTAAGGGAGGAGAAACATCCATCAAAACTCAATAAAATACCTATTTCTCACTTGAAAGAGGCTCCTTACCATATATAGAAAGATTGTAACCTAAAGAATAGCTTTGATTGAGGAATTTCAAAGCTTTAATGGCAATTTTCTACGTGAGAATTATTTAAGGAATGCTTGGGTAACCTTTGAGGTGAGTAACACTTGTATTGGTTCTATCTCTTCTATTTCTTGGCTCTCTCTTTCGGCTCTCCCTCTCTCTTTTGGAACTTGTGCCTTTCTTTAATTGTATTTGACCTTTGATGATTGATGGTGCACTATTGCGTTAGATAAATGATTGTTCCTTGCTCTTAGGGTATCGCTAGTGGCGCTATCTACCCGTTTTGAATTGTAATTGTATTGTTTTGTGGTACTATGACTTTACTGTGTGGTATTGGTCATTTGTACATTTGTATCGTATGGTTTACAGGTAGATGTTGAACTAGTGATGTGCCTGAGCTTTGAGCCTTTGTATCTTTGTCATTTGATGATCTTTCTTGCATTATTTTGCGTGAGCCAATACATGTTATTCACTGAGTACTTTGTACTTACCCTCTCATCTTCTACAATCCTGTGGGTATTGAATTTGGAGTTTTGTGGCCGAATCGTCCCAAAGGTTGAGGAGATACATATCTGTGATCGAGACTTCGGTGCGTGGCAAAGGTTTCGTTGCAGGTAGCCCATAATACACTTAATTATCAGAGTGCGCAGCGAAAGCGTCGCAGTACTTTTGAATTGTATTTGTAGAGTCTCGCCATCGATGTTGAATCAAGATACATATTTAAATGCTTTTACTATTGGTAAAATTGCGGGCGTCGCCCCTATAAATATTGCCAGAAATGGTAGCTATTTGCTACAATTTCCAGCAGCTTTTTGGCCTCCAGAAATGGCGCCGGCCGCCATTTCCGGAGACCCCCTTTGGAGGGGAGGTGAGGGAATTTTTTTATTTTTTTAATATTTTTAAATATTATGTTTTTGTTTTTTGTTTTTTTTGCCAAGGAGGCCTAGTCCATTTGGTTATGAGGCTAAGTTAAGGTACTAAGACCTAAAGGTCTCAAGTTCAATTCCCATATATGGGGTATTTTCTATATTTTATTATAGTGTGTATTCTCACTATATGTGAGTTTGTATTATTAATTTTCTTGGCGCTGTGTTTCAGTATAATAAATATCTATGCGCATTTGTGTTGCTATGATGCAAATTTATAATTGCACTTTAAAAAAATATTTTATTTTTAAAATTATTATATTTTCCATGAAAGGTTGAGGAATAGTGACAAAAGGGACCTGTTGTGCGTATTTATGAAAGATTGGGGGCTCAAGAGAGCCAAAAAAAAGTTGAGGACCTAATCGATTCTTAACTCAAAGATTGAGAACCTTTTGTGAAATTAACCCTTAAACAAACATCTACCTAATCCTCTTAATAAAATGGGCATGAACGTATAAGATAAATTCTCCACCAAACCCCCTATTCTTAATTAACAAAGGACAGAGAATTTGTATGAATATCTATTACTAAAGGAAAAACAAGGCTTTTTTTTTTTGACAGGAAACTAAAAGAAAAAGAAGTTAAAATGTAATAAACCAATCATATCCCTCGTGCAAGTTATTTTAATATGAGGAAAAAATATTAATAAAAAACTGTAACACTTTTTCAAGAAAAGAGAAGTTTCAACAAAGTTTCCCTTACGGTCATCATGGATGAACAACAGTAACCTTGTACTCTAGAATGGCATCACCATTTGTAGTATTCAAATAATGTGTATTGACCTTAATGAACCCTCTTGCCAACCTAAACTTTCCTCTCCCACCAACCACGGCAATTTCTCGGTTGGTCTCTGTCACCGGATTTCTCGAAAACACACTGAGAGAACTCCCTTCAAATTTACCAGTTGTGAAGCCAAGGTCAACGTACATTACCAGAGTCAGGTTCTTGCCTTGGCTGGAAGATAGGTACATGCCTTGTGCATTGCCAATGACTTTTGATGTGGGCTCTGGGCCTTCGGTTAGAGGATCATCAATGGCAAATGTGGTCCCGAACGGGGTTGGATCGTTCAGGCTTCCTGTGTTATTTGCACGCGCTACCATCACCGCCGTTGGGTTCTTCCCACTTAGTATATCATGGACGAAGAAACGGAGATGGGTTTTCTTTTCCTGCACGGGTTCATGTGGCGTGCTTGTTGAGTAGTATTCACAATCCACTGATGCAGTGGCAATGCTGAGAACCAAAATCCAATGCCAAATTATGCCTTTCTCCATCTCCAATTTTCAGAAATACTCTAATTTTTACCATAGAATTTATAACAATATAAGCAATTGCTTTCCAGCTTATATATTAATTCTGCATTTACTCCATAATAACTATGTCCATATCAGTATAGGGGGAAGTTCGTAATAAGTATTAACATAAATTGTGCATTTAATTATTTTCTTCTGTAAGTTAAAATCTTACCTTATCTGTCCAATGTCCAGCATACTAGATTTACCTTAATAATTCTGAATCAATGTTTGACTCAGCCATTTTTGTGGCTAGACTATACATTCAGGATTTACTCAATCACTTCAAAAATTGTTGAATTGCAGCATTGACAACTGGAAATATCGTTGACCATCATAAACCAGTGAACCATTTGTCCGAGTAAATTTAATCTTCAGGTAGGATACATCACAGAGGATTACACACAACCTCAAACTCACACACAAACACACACACACACGCACATAAAAAAGTAGTCATAGGAAGATAATGCCAGTGAAATTTAAGTAAATACATGAAGGGTGCATACAAATTTTGTACAACTTGGATGTACAAATGGCATTTCCCATACATCATCCATGCTTCAGTAAGGTTTTTATTATTATATATGAAAAATAAGCAATGGCGGAAACCGAACATGGTACTTTGTGCAGGCAGGTAGGCTCTTAAGGTAGAAATGTTGGTGGTTTCCTAGCCTTGGTTGCTTGTTCAAAACTATAAGCAATTTCAATCAATTTAGGCTCTGATCCCTTCAATCCCCCAAAACATATTCCAATAGGCACCCCTTTCCTATCATATGCAGCAGGAACACTGATTCCTGGAAATCCACCGATTGCAAGTATCGAAGTAACATCAGACCCGACCGTCACCAATGCATCCAGGTTTTTCTGAATCATCAGTTTCTCAAACCCGTTTCTAGTCAATTCCGCTAAATTCTGCAACGCTTTCTTTTCTGATTTGCCAATTCCATTTGTAGCTTCAGCAGCCAAAAACTCATCCTGGTTGAACTGCTTAGTCATTTCCTGCACAAACATTCAAACAAGCTGTAAAAAAGTGTGTACTTTAGCGCTAGTAAGTATCTGATCATCAAAATGAAATCTTTACCATATCAGAGAACTTGTCATTGAAGGCTATTATGTCTGCCAGTGAACGAACAGGGGAAGCCACTAGTTCCTTCAAGATCGGAAGAGCACACGTACGCGTTCAAGGATATTTTGAACTCTGCCAGCATTGCTGTAGCTTCCCCACTTAATCTAGCATCCATAATTACTTCAATGTTGGCTATTTTCAAATTATCCACCAAGACTGCCCCTTTTTTCCTGAAGTTGGAAAAGCTTGAATCTTTTGTTTTGGGAATTGTAACAAGATATATAGTTCATTGCAAAATTATTCCACCTTAGAGTTTGTAGATGGTTCTCAAAGGCCTTTTCAACAACTTCGTCATCAAACGTGAACAGAGGACTTCTAACTATGCCTAGTCTCTTTCCTTTGAGTCCATCAGCTTTTAGAAATTGTGCATAACCACCATGAGGAATGTACTTTGAGGCTGTTCTAGTGTCTTCAGCATCATTAGAGTCAAAGCCTACAATGGCATCCAGAACATAAACAGCATCTGATAGAGTCCTGCAGATTGGTCTAATAATCCAGGAAAATGAAGGTATCAATATTGTCACAGCCAAATTTGAACAATAGGCTTTCTGAAAAATGCAAAGAAAGAAGTACTTATATTGAAAGGATCATATATGATATGAAATTGATGATGCCTACCCTACAGTATCCTGCCTTGGAGTAATTGGAATTACTCCAGCTCGACTAGTGAGACCAACAGTTGGTTTAATGCCTACAACAGCATTGGAACTAGCTGGACAAATAATGGAGCCATCGGTCTCCGTCCCCAGAGATACCAATGCCATGTTTGCTGCCACTGATATTGCTGATCCGCTGCTCGAGCCACAAGGATCAGCCGATATGACATATGGATTCTGCACAAAATTTAGAACCCATGTTACTGATGTATGGCAATCTATGCCACAAATTACAACAACTTTCAGGCTTTATATCTCGTACACAACAGAATATGCCTGGCATGGTAAATGGAACAAAAGAGGCTGTTCAAATTTATGAACTCAAGGAGCATTTAAATTCATGAACTAGGTTGTTATCAAACAATTTCTGATTGAATAATATATTGCAGAAAGAATTTGAAATGGTAAGAACAGCAGGAGGAATTGTAATTAGTTGATGTCAACAATGTGTTACTCACATGTCCTCGTCCTCCTCTGGCACTCCAACCATTAGGTGCATTTGTTGAGCGAAAAGCAGCCCACTCAGTCATGCTGGCCTTCCCCAATATAACGGCCCCCGCTTCCCGCAGCTTCTTAACCACACCTGCATCCCTAGGCACCACCGACCCCAGCAAAGCGAACGATCCAGCAGTGGTGTTAAGCTTATCTTTTGTTGCAATATTATCTTTCAGGAGAATAGGAATGCCGTGCAATCGGGAAAGTGAGCAGGGCTTCTTAACTTTTCGTTCGTCATCAGCCTTTGTTGCTTGATGGAGTGCATCAGGGTTTACTTCTATAACCCCATTAAGAATTTTGTTCAGTCTTCCGATTTCTGTGAGGTAGAAATCAACGAGCTGCCGAGATGTAAGTTGGTTTTGCTTGAAAGCGTTGCGCAGCTCATCGATGGTGGCTTCCCTGATTGGAAATTTGTGGTATTCTTTGGTATACGAGTGGGATAATTCTGAAAATAACATTAGCAAAGCAATCAGAGGCAGCATTGGCTTGCTAATCAGAGGCAGCATTGACAGTGATAGGCCCGATTGAAATTTCACAGCGTTTGTGGGTTGGAACACGAGATCCATTCACCGGAATACATATAATAAATAAATAAAAAGTAATGAAATACACATTGAGCGGAACACCATGTCAATAATTCAATTTCCTCCCATTGCACTTTTAGTTAAAGTATCTTTTCTCACGATTCCACAAGAAACATAACCACGTTATTTGGTTGGACAGGACTTGGCCGTCTTGGTGGACCGGGGGGACGGCACGGGTCTGTGATCGGAGTGAACCCACCACCAATCAGTTAGTAAATAATCCTCAAATATCAAGTATGTTGAAAATAGTGCTTTTGTTATTATTTCCAAACTCCTTTTAATGAGAAATAAGAAAGAAAATGAGTGAAATTAAATAGTGAAAATTTGTACAATATATGTGAGTCTCATAAAATATATGGATGTAATTGGTTTGGCCTATTTTTATTTATTTGAGATTAATTCTTTATTTTCAAGTCTCCTTGCTAAAATTCAAAAAGTCACATGCCTTGGTTCACGGTGCATATTAAAGCCTTCTTACCACCATCTAAAGTTGAGCTATGTCCATCACAACATGATATCAAGCAAACAATCTGACGTCAACTAAGATCATAGATGTTTGGTGGCTTGATGATCTTGGTTTCTCGTTCAAAAATCAAATGTCTATACATGATTGGTCTGACCAATTTCGGTTTATGCAGCAAAAGGTCCAAAACATATGCTGACTGGTAGATACTTTTCACAACATAACTTGATTCTTTTAACAGTTTTCAAGTTATTAAAATCGAGATAATTGAACTTTAGTTTTGGTGATTCAAGCCATAGGCAATGTCAAAATTAATACATGAAACGTACATAGATTTCAGGGAAGAAACGTAGGTGACTTCCTAACCTTGGTTGCCTGTTCAAAACTATATGCAATTTCGATCAATTTAGGCTCAGTACCCTTCAATCCACAAAAACATATGCCGAAAGGAATCCCTTTGCTATCATAGGTAGCAGGCACACTGATGGCAGGGAATCCACCAATTGCTAGTACAGAAGAAATATTGGAGCCAACAGTCACCAATGCATCCAACTTGTTTTCTACCATCAATTTCTCGAATCCATTTCTTGTCAATTCTGCTAAGGTCCATAGAGCGTTCTTTTCTGGTTCCCCAATCCCGCTTGTGGCTTCAGCAGCCAGAAAAATTTCCTGACCGAACTCTTTGATCATTTCCTGCACAGACATTTGAGAAAATAAGCTAATTCGCCGTCAGTATATAAACTGTTCACTTCTTGTTCACAATTAGTTTCAATAGCAGTCTATTGATAGTCTTTGTCAAAACTTCTGTTTCCAGGGTACGTGCATTATTATTTGATTCCAAAATCCTGCTACCCATCATTTATTTATTGCTTTTGTAAGTGAGAGGGATTAATCATTAATTTGTTATGCGTACCAGATCAGAGAATTTTTGATTGAAGGCTATTACTTCGGCTAAGGATCGGACTGGAGAAAACACAAGTTCTTTGAGGTAAGCATTCAAAGAAATCTTAAATTCAGCTAACGTTACTGTTCCTTCAGCACTTGTATTCAAAATTGTGCTAATATTGGCTATTTCCAAATAATCCACCAAGGCTGCACCATTGCTCCTGAAGTTGAACAACACAATCTCATCAGGTTTTTCAGATAGAGTTAAATTAGTTTAGGATGTGGTCAGTAACCTGAAATAATACAGGAGAATTTTTTTCCTTTTACCTAAATGTTTGAAGATGATCCTGGAAAGCTTGTGCAACAAGTTTGTCCGCAAATCGAAAGAATGGATTTCTCACTATGCCCAGCCTCTTTCCCCTGAGTCCGTCAACTTTCAGAAACTGGACATAACCCCCAGTTGGGATGTATTCCGATGCTTTTCCGGTTGCTTCAGCATCATTGTAGTCGAAGCCTACAATTGCATCAAGAACATACACAGCATCTGATACACTCCTGCAGATTGGCCTAATCTAGCAACTTGGAAGAATTCAGTAAGCAAAGTCTTTAAACTCTAGTGCCATTAAAATGCACAAAATTCTGAAGATGTCAAGTTTGTAAGAAATATCCAATAGCAATTAAAAAATAAATAAATAAATGATGGTCATTCTGGTAAGCTTAAAGATGGTTATTAATAATGCGAAACACACATAAAAACCATAAATGTCGGACTTGGAGGAAGTCACGAAGAGATTCTTGGACGTTATAGGAATGTTGTCAAATTTCTTATGCAAAATAACATGAGAAACTAAACAGCCTACCCGACAGTATCCTGTCTTGGAGTAATTGGGATGACCCCAGCTCTGCTTGTGAGACCAACAGTTGGTTTAATACCCACCACCGAATTGAAACTAGATGGACAAATGATGGAGCCATCAGTCTCAGTCCCAAGTGATACTGCTACCATATTTGATGCCACAGAAATAGCAGATCCACTGCTGGAGCCACAGGGAGTAGCTGATAGAACATAAGGATTCTGCATTACATGTAACTCTTTGGTCAAAGGCTGCTTGTCTAAACTTACAATTATTTCTTTTATTTCGTGAAAGTAAAAATTTTAGCTGAAATAGTAAAGAATAATTGAGTTTTAGACAAATTCACCTTTCCTTGTCCGCCTCTTGCACTCCAACCACTTGGTGCAGTTAATGACCTGAAATCAGCCCATTCACTCGTACTCGCTTTCCCGAGAATGATGGCACCTGGCTTCCTCAGCTTCATCACCACCCCAGAATCCTGAGGCACGACTGACTCCAGCAAAGCAAATGATCCAGCAGTAGTATTAAGTTTATCCTTTGTTGCTATGTTATCTTTCAAAAGGACAGGAATTCCATGCAGACTGGAACACGAACCAGGATCCCGCACCTTCCTTTCTCTGTCTGCTTTATCTGCCAGATAAAGAGCATCCGGGTTTACCTCTATGACCCCTTTAAGAATGGGGTTCAGTCTTCGGATTTCATTAAGATAGAACTGAACAAGTTGCCTCGATGTCAGCTGGTTTTGCTTGAAAGCAGTCTGTAAATCCTGAATCGTGCCCTCCCTAATAGAAAGCGCATAACACGTATTCATGCCTGAAGGCATCCATTGGAATAGAATCAAAGTGACAACAGAAATAAGTAATGGCAGTAAAGAGTGAATTTTCATGGTTGCTTTGGTTAGGCTGTATGCTAGTGAAGAGTTTCTCTGTCACTTCTGCACAGCCAAATTCCAGGATATGTGTTTTTCTTCAATTATATTTATATATATCAAGAATGGCTTAAAAGTACTATCTTTGGATTTAGTCCCATCTGGGCAGTCATTTGACTTCTACCTAATGCAACTTAGTCCTCGAAACTACGAGGAATTGAATATTTGCAAGTCTGCAATTAAATATATGAGACCTTGGAAAAGACAATAACATAAGAAGGTTCTTTGTTCTTTCTATTCCTTTAGAGAAATAAACAGAGAGAGAATTGTGCCTGACCAATTCAACAATGCCAATTCATGCCATTAAAATCGTTTCTCAGATGCCTTCTGAGAATTCATTTAACTTGAGAGGTTTTGATCTATTTCAAAAGTCGTAAGATGCACTTGAACAACAAAAAGAGCTACTATGAGAGCTTGCTTGGTGTAAGCTCTCCCTAGGTCTGTTGCTTAATGGAATTGTCACGCTGTTTTGCAGAAGCCAGTGTAAGACTTTGTCGCATAACTTGCTGCCTTCTAGATAGCAAGAACGTTTCAAAGCCTAGATAACCACCTCTTTTTCCTTTTGTATATATATATATTTTTTAAATACTGAATACAAGGTCAAGCATGAAAATAAATGCTGATAAGTGTTGATAATATTGACCTCCAAACTACTACGTTTGTTAGACAATCCAGATGCAAAGTTAGAAGTTCATTAATATGTAGACCAATTCATCCATTTAAGCACTAACTTTTTCGTAATTTAATAAGGGCTAGTTTGCTGACTTTGGTGTGCCGGGAAGACTTTGTTCCCACTGTCTGAAAGTGATTAGGTGTGGGTTTCTGTTTAAATTTTGTTCGGACCAACATACCTCTTCATCAAGAACTATATGGTTTTTTTATTGGGTTGTCTAAACTACTGTGTATAGATGTTGTTTGGAGGTTAGATGCAAGATAATGGTTGTAGTATATTTCTTCTTAGCACCCCAAAATTCAGATTTTGTGAAGTATTCAATTTCCTATTTTTACACGTTTATCAAGGCTTGTTAAATCCTCAAGACAAACACGGCTTATCCTATCAACAATCTCAAGAAAGGCAAGGCAAATATTTAATTCTTTAGGACAGCGTTTTCATGGAATGTTCAAGCCTTCAAAATTTGGTGTTTCTTATTAGATTTTGTGTTTGGTGTTTCTATATCCAACCTCTCAAAAATACCAAACGCATGGATAATTCATTCTTAACATTCCAAGTATATCTACAAGCAAAGTAATGAGTTAAGGGAGGCACCAGTATTTCCTAAGAAGAATAATTGTTGAACCAGGATCAACCCCCTCAAGAAAGTCAACAAATACATTTAGAAATTACAGGAGTTGAGATGCGTACATTATTATGGGCAAAAAATTGTGAGAAATACTTTTGGAAGATTATATGACTCTCCAGGCCTTCAATGGCGGAGAACATACTTAGAGAACGTCTTTACAATTGGATTCAAGTGATCCAAAGAAAGAAGGAGGCTTACGGATCAAGGTAGCTTGTTCAAAGGCATAGGCAATCTCAATCAATGTAGGCTCCGTCCCTTTCAGCCCTCCAAAACACATGCCAAATGGCATACTGTCAGTGTCATAGCCAGCTGGGACAGTGATTGCAGGATATCCTCCAACTGCAAACACAGAGGAAACATCTGAACCCAATGTCACGATCGCGTCCAACTTGTTTTCCAACATCAGTTTCTCAACCCCTTCTTGTGAAAGTTTCTTCATCTTCTTGATTGCCTCTCTCTCTTCTTCTCCAATCCCATTTGTCGAGTCTGCGGCAAGAAAAATTTCCTGGCTGAACCCTTCCACTCTTTCCTACAACAAATTCTCATAGCTAGTTCAAAGTGTACATTGGTGCATCGATCATTGCATGTCTGGTAAATACTAGACTGTGACGAAGAAGGAAAATATGGCTACAAGAGTGTCCATTAATGCTTTCACTATCAGTAAGACCGTAGTACAAATGCAGCCTGCATTAATAAAATACAACATCCATCTGGAATGACTTACCAGATCAGGATTATTTTTGTTGAAGGCTACAACTTCAGCTAGTGACCTCACTGGAGAAGTGGTTAGTTCTTTTAGATAATCATTTAGGCCTAGCTTGAACTCTGCCAGCAACGCCAAAGCCTCGCCACATAGCAGAGGGTTCAACATGACATCAATATTTGGTATCTCTAAATGATCAACTATAGTTGCACCATGTTGCCTTGAATGTCCAAAAACAAATTCAATACATCTCATGAAGCAGATATTCTAGTGGAACATGCCATGAATTCTTAGTTCTTTTGCCATATTTCTATTACCTCAAAGTTTGGAGGTGGTCCTCGAATACTTGACTTGCTAAAGATGAATCTGAGAAGGCTAGAAACGGCTCTCTGACCACGCCTAATGTCTTTCCGGTGAGCCCATGTTCATTGAGGAACTGTTTATAGCCCCCTTCAGGAATAAACTTGGATGCTGCTTTTGTGGCTTCGGAGTCTCTTGGATCAAAGCCCACGATCGAATCAAGAAGATAAGCAGCATCAGAAACTGTCCTTCCTATGGACCTGTATTTTTATCATACATTATTATCAAAGTAGCACTACTCACTAGTTTATTTATAAGAAAATAATAGAAGTAGTTACTAAAATTTACAATTAAGGTGTGATGATAATACTCTCTATAACTTGGGAGCTCAAGTAATAAGAAACAAAACAAATTCAGTTACCCAATGGTGTCCTGTCGCGGTGAAAGTGGAATGACACCAGCTCGACTGGTGAGGCCAACAGTGGGTTTTATAGCTACGACAGAATTATGATCCCCGGGGCATATGAGGGAGCCATCAGTCTCAGTCCCTAGCGAGACTGTAACCATATTTGCTGCCACAGATATTGCAGATCCACTGCTTGATCCGCAAGGACTTCCATCCAGGGAATAAGGATTCTGCAAATTCTTTTTGCCGCAGTTAATTTTCAATCATACTAAAAGAACTAACCAAGTAACCATAAAGTATAAGAAGAAGTACTAACAAGAAAAAGGTTAAAGCCAGAGTACATTTATGACGGATTAGAGAGCATTTGTCACAAATCTGTCCATTGCCATTTCTAATAATGACGATCTGTAGCTACCCCCAAACAAGAAACAAGTTAAAGCCAAAGTACATTTATGACCTCAAAGCAAGTAATGAAAACGAATTTTTACGATGATAGCAACAGATTGAACTTTTTGTCGTGATGATTTGCATCAAATCATGGGCATGAATGAATCAAAAGAATCCAATCTTACTAATACTAACCACAGCCTGACCAGTTCTAGCGCACCATCCATTAGGGATACTGGATGACCGGAAGTGGTACCATTCACTCATACTGGCCTTCCCCAAAATCACAGCCCCGGCACGTCTCAGCCGCTCCACCACCCCGGCGTCGCGCGGCACCACCGACCCTAGAAGCGCGTAAGAACCAGCCGTAGTATTAAGCTTGTCTTTGGTGGCTATACTGTCCTTGAGCAGAACCGGAATACCGTGCAAGTCACCTAAAGGTCGAGTGCTTCTCTCCCTCTCCAAATCAGCCTGGTCCGCTTGAATCAAAGCGTCCGGATTAACTTCGATCACGCTTTGCAGGAAAGGATTAAGGAGCTCGATGCGGTGTAAATAGGAGTCAACTAGTTGGTGACAAGTGAGCTTTCTGTCCGTAAATGCTTGCTGGATGTCCTTAATGGTGGCTTCTTCTATCGTGAAATCTTCGCCGCTAATTGCATCACTTAAAATCAGGCCGGAAATAACAAGTATAATGCAAACTGATAATGAAGAGATGGGAGATTTTCGAGACATATTATTTTTCCAGTGAAAGCAGTTTGTTGCTTTGACTAGCAGCGATGAAAATTGAAAACGATGACGGAGTTGGCGGCTTTACCCGTAAACCGATATTTTTTTTTCTTTAATTTTAATTGACATATCCGAGACAATTTTAAATATGGTTTTTTCCACACCACGTTCTCAATCTTTCAACCGTTAAGATATTAAGTCCTGAACCTTTATTTCTACTCTCTTGTGTCTTTAATCTTTACACAAATCCCTACTCACGCCCCCAATCACAAAAATGTTAGTCTCTGCCCTTTACCCAAGCTTGTGGAACGAAATTGAATATCCAAGCGAGGGCATTATCAAAATAGCACAAGAATGATTTCATTTTCTCTTGAATCATGACAATGTACCTCGTTTGAAGCAACCCAATCATACAAACACCAACTCCCCGTACCGCAAACGCTCAAACCTCACTTCTCCCAAATTCGATTAGCTATTTCACCATTGTTAGCGGTAAAATAAGATTTTTCCAATGAAAAGATGAAGCCCAGAAATCATCTTCTTTTTTAGGAGGGTCGATCACCATGTTCGATTGAAGCGGGAATGAGATATGTGTTGCGAAAGGAGCATGAAGTGGCACTTGCATAAGGTGAGAGCAATGGCTTGTACTAAAAATCTCTACTTTGTAGAAAATTTGAGAAGGTTGTGGTTATGCATATATGAGGATTTATGTTTATAGGTTCATGATACTTGGAAATATAGCAAGCTGATTGCGTCTGTGTAGGTAAACTCCTGCAAAAAAAATTCTTAACCTTGTCACACTATATGTCCTCAATCTTTTAGAAATGTTACACTATTTGTCCCTAACCTTTTGAAGATGTTATACTATACATTCCCAACCTATTATTGTGTTACATCTAAGGTCCCCAACGTTTTATATTTGTTACGCTATATATCCATTCGCGATCAGAATCAAACTACACATAAAAACAGAGCCCGAGCACCTTTCATTCATTCCAAATGTATAATCTCCTACAAGATTGAGACCGAGTAATAGATCAATCATTAAGCAATATTAACGTTTATGCCCAATAACTTTCCACTGCTAATTCACAAATGTAGAATCTCCTTCTTGGGTTTGCATCTGTCCATGAAGTCTTAAAGTGCATTCTACTTTCACACCTACAGGTTAGTTCTGGAGTTGTCATTGTAATAGAGAAATTATGAGAAATTGTCTTTCAATCACAAATAGAGTTGCACTACACATGGGAGTATATAAATATAGAAGCACTTCTAGGGAGCCTAGCCCTGGATTCCTTAAGGAGCCCAGGAGCCAATGAGGTGTTTACACCTCACTGGGGTGCAAGCACCTCATTGGCTCCTGGGTTTCATAAAGAACCTAAGACTGAGTTCCTTAGAAAAAATCATAAATATAGAGGAAGTGAAGATGGCACCACTTTTTGGAGGGAAGTAATCTCAATTTTGTTGTACCAATTTTGTCCTTAGCTATTTGGTCAATTTTGTCCCAAGTGCTTGGTAAAAGGTATGGACCAAAGTTTTTCGCGATTAGAGACACTGGGGGTGCTTGTGTAAAGGTTGGGGACCTAGCAGAGTAGAAATAAAGGCTAGAGACGCGATCTCTTAATAGTTAAGAGGTTGAGGACGTTAGGTGTAAAAACTTACATATTCCATTGTATAGTAGTAGTATAAAAATAGTAAAATAGTGTTGGGTTTGGTCCAAGTGGGTGTTTGAATCTCATCATCATTATTATTATTATTTTTATCTATATCTGAATCTCGTTATTATTCATGCATAATGAGGAGAGAATTAGAATTAGTGTAACAAATTAAAAGGAGGAACAAATGTGATTTGCATTGTGCTCTAGTAACTAAGATACTTTGAAGGTCTGGGTTCAAATTCAATTACACATGCCTCAAATTTCCCCAGCCCACCCCCAAAAAAAAGACAACATATAATTATGATATATGGTGTCATATGACTATGACATGGGAAACTACGAATATGTGGCATGTACATGACTATATGGCCCTATATGATGGTATATGTATAGTGCTAGAACATTTTTAGATAATTCACCAATCAAGAATCATGTATGTGTCAATTAATTGAGAAATTAATAATTAAAGATACCATGATAATGATGAATAACCATCTTCCGGCCCTAAATTAACAAAAATTTTAGAGAGACATAAAAATGAGATATGAATAAGTGACATTGTATATATGACATATTTATATTAGATGATAAAAAAATAATCATGTGATCATCACTCAATAAATATGTGCCATATAAAATTATCACTTATTAATGTCACTTTTTCACGCCTCCTTATAATTACTTCTAAATTAACGTTCACCGAAAAAGTATGCGTGATTTGACATGGATGGGAACCGTGACCCTATTTATAGTATTCTAGAAACTCAGAGACAATTCATTAGATTTATCAAATTCTAATTAATACTAGAATTGATTCCTACACATTAAAAAAGTCCGCTACTTTCATAATAAGTGCATATCATATTATATGTAGTTATAAAATATGTGATTGTGAACCGCATAAGAAATTAAATCCAATAATGAACATAGCACTTGTAGAGAAAAAAAGAGCAAGAGCCAAAAGAATTGTCTTGGAGATTCTGTTGTTGAATAGTGATATAATAAGAAAAATCAGAGAAAAAGAAAAACGATACAAGTTTGGAAGTATATTGCCAAATGCCAACTATTGTAACCTTGTGGAGTGAGAGATTGAGAAAATATAAAGAATAGAGTGTATATATATATATATATATATATTTTTTTTTTTGAAGATTAAAAGAATAGAATATTAAATATAGTGTGTGTGTGTGTGGAAACTATCATTAAAGTTGCTCTCTAATTATTAAATAATGGAAGAATGAAGATAGTAAATGGCAACTAGAAGATGGGAAATATATATATATATATATATTAAAACAAAAATAGAACTTTATTTAGCGAAAAGAAAACGAATATACGAGGGGGACTAAGCCAAGAGCTCTCAAAATTAAACAGCCAGGAACCAAATCCAAAACAAGAAAGTAACACATGAACAAAAAAAGACAGGAAACCAGAAAGGTAAAGACAGAGAGGAGGAAGGTTAGGTCGAAGGACCTTGCTCTTGGTTCCATTTTTCCATGGCAGCTTTTGCTTTGGCCCTAAGTTGGCAGCATAAGTGATAAGCATGAACTGATCTTTTTTGACTTTTTCCATCACCGGTTTTCTACACAGGGCTTGTTTAGGAAGATGAGGTTGCTGAGCTAATAATATTTTGTAATCTTCAGTGATATCCGCCAGTAGGGAGGCTAGAAATTGCTCTTCTTGAAAGGCTCTGGAGTCCCAAATTTCAGCTAACAGGGCTTCCTTGGCAGGGGAATGAATACCAATTAATATGCTGTACAAAATTAAGCTAAGTCAGTGAAAGTTATTGTATCATTTGACATCCTCTGTATATATGGTCAACTGATTTGCTGGTATGAAAATCCTGAATTTTCCATAGAAATATTCAGTAAAAGGCCCAGCTTTATTACTGCAACTGTTGAAGAATGCGGATTGTGCCTACCTGTTGTTCTCCAAGTCCCTGCAATTCCATTTCTTTTGATTTCCAATCAAAGTTTATAATAAAGTTGGCGTTAACTTTGTCCAGAATTATCAGACACTTGTGCTGCAGGATGGAATTGATGGCCCTTTTTCAGCCTCAAATTTCATAGACTAACTGCACTGATGAAAGCATGAAATCCGTACTTATCGGTTAAGCTCAAGCGGGCAATAGCCTCTTAAACTTGATCATCCTAATACAGGTTAACATGTGGGGTGTGGCACGAAATATACAGGAGATGAAAAGCAGAAAATGAGCAAAGAGCAAACACAGCTTTACTTAATAATAATTAACGATGACAATGATAATAATAATAATAATAATAAGTCAGGTACAGAAATCCCATCTCCTCAAATTACTGGACATGTCAATATTGCTATATGGAGCCCTTTTTCTAAGAAAGCTATGTATATAGCCACCAGACCTTGATCAAGACACTAGACAAATGATAATAAATGCTCATAATACAAGTATTATTATGCCGAGGAACAATAACGATATATTGATGCAAACCAAAGAAAGGAAGGATCATTTGCAGGGAGTAAATCTGCAGGCAGCAGTACCATTTCCCGAGTTTGCCCTCATGAATCTGAGGGCTGTGCGAAGTACTTGCTGGGTAGATCCGGAAAGTGCTGAGTTCATTTGCTGGATTACACCTAGAGGATGATATGGGAACTGGAGGCTGTTGTAGGAGTTTAGAAGGGCGGTTGTTCCTTCACGTAAGAGCGTTTTATACGGCTCCCCTCTCCCATTCATTGCTTGCCCCAGGGTCATGTCTGTGCCATATTTCTGAGCTGCCACAACCCCAAAAACAACACCTACTTTGGATCTGGCGTAATCACCTTCCAGTAGCATCTGAATTCCGGCATCATCCACTGACTGCACAACAAGTATCAAATATCTAGAACCAGAATGTTAAAAGACTTAAGGATTGAAAGGGGTAACTTACTTGTGTGAACAAGCGGAAGCTTCCAGAAATGGTGCTGGAGATCATTGGCGGTAACTGGGGCAATGGTGATGCCTTTGGCGGTTGAGGTGGTGGTGGAAGCCTAGCAGGAGGAGGATTAGTGGGGATGGCCGGTGCAGGAAGCTTTGCCGGTGGAGGATTAGCAGGGGTCCTATATCTTGGGCAATAGGGCATGGGCTGAGGAGGCTGTGATAGCAAAGGATCCACAGTGTACATTTCCATATCAAACATCCTCAACATTAATCTTAGATAACCTGCAGGACCAGCCGTAGCACTGCAGCCTGATCCTTGCCCATTACCAGAAACCTGCACATAACAACGAGTTAACTCTGGTGCGCCATCAAATCTCATGGCATAGTTTCCCAACCAATTTGTTGTTTCTTCTCTCCACATGGTGAATTGCCCATCACTCCCTGGACATGCCATTTTCACTTTAACTCCTGCACATTGTTTTGAGCTGTCAGTTTACATCTTTTGAACAAACAAGTATAAAACCTGGATATCAGCCAAGTAGATTATACCATATAGAGGATAATCGTAAAGGGAAATTTGGCCATCTTTGCATTGGTCACAGAAAACAGTGCCAGTGACCATAGCACCTCCATAAGCTCCATGAATGGCATCTGAAACAATGAGAAAAGCTGCACAGCAAAGCCTTTGGAACCAATCCATGATATCTGAGTCTGAGAAGCTGTAGAGAACAAAACAGGGGAGAAAACTAGTTAATTAAGTAGAAAATGCCGGTAAAGAGAATTCTTGCTGTGAATGAATGTGAATGTAGAAAAGTTGAGCAGCTCTCAACTGCTTCCATTTATGAGGGACTGAGTGATTTTGAATTTCAGAATGTACGTACGGGATTGCATTAAAGATGGGAGATACACAAGGATCCAGCTTCTATCTATCATTAACAAGTGTTGTTATTCGATAGGATCACCAACACTATAGACATTAATGTTCATTGCCGTCGACAACCAAAATTTTAAGATCACACAGACGTCCGTCTTTTCCGCCTATTTAAAACACAGTAAGATGATTGTTGAAATAGTAAAAAGGTAAAAATTTCTGTAAGAACAAGTGGAACACCTAATGGTAGTGAAATGTAAGTAGTTCTGGAGCAATTACAATGTGTTAATTGAGGTTCCGAATGCATGAGCTGTGAAACTTGTGTGAACAACAGTTGAGAAATCGACATACGTGTAGATTTTACCCTTTTTTTCCTTTTAATGAAAAATAGCTGAGAATATTCAATATTCAACCATCATGAACTAACTCGAATTATTAACTTTGGTGGGGTCGTCGTACAAAGGCTTTTGTACTGAAACATTAGTCTTTTGTTGAGCGTTCGAGCTTGGATTGCCAGTTGATACCTTGAAACTGTTTTTAAGAACCGAAACATTAGGTCTCTTATTATTATTCCTTGAAACATAAAGAGGCCAGAACAAAATATTCTTTCAGTTGGCGCAATCAATGCTACGAACCGACCTCTGAAATTTTGTAGGCAAATGCTGATTTATCAGTTAGCAGCTCAATTCTGCTTTACAAGTATTTATGAATCTGAAGAGAGAAGGAAAAGAAAACGGGTTTCATTATTTACAGAACAAATAAGTGCGTTCCATAATAATTAAATTAAAGAGTATTATCAGCAAGTTTAATGCCTAGTCAAACGATATGCAAAAGGTTTAAAACAAACAATAGTACCCAGAAACCATATATATATATATATATATATATTTTTTTTTTCTTTATAGGCAATAATAATTATTATTATTATTATTTCACCACATCATGAATTCCACACGTTATTAAGCATCAAACTTAGAAACACAAATAATAATAGTAATAATAATAGTCTCGTAATTACCCTGACACGTACAAAAAAGACGTTTATATTCTACTTATAATAATAATGTAAGTCTACCAAAAATGCCTCTATGTTGCGCTTCAAAATGACTTCAGCGAACAAACAGGAAATAGTAACTGAAAAGCTCAATCAAGATTATGCCCCCATTAATTGCTGTCTTCCTTTTCTGTGTAGATGTAGAAGCAGAGCATCACGGCTGTTGATCTCCATCTTCATCAGGTTCATTCTGGGTACCATGAGCACTATTAACAGAACAAAGTAAAATAAGTCTTCGAATCATTAAACAAAAGTTTGAAGAACAAGAAATGCACAGCATAGATTTATGACGCACACAGTGTTCATATTAATGCCAACTATATCAAATTTTGAACCCGTCCATAACAGCTTGTGGGTACACCACATAAAGTGCCATCACTTGGTAGACATATTATATTATATTACTTGCAAAATTCCAAAACCACTTGGTGAGTATATCCTTTTGCTCATCTTTATTATCTCCTTTGCTTCCATCCTATATGTCACAACATCATGCACACAAAAGAGAAATCAACCTTAAAAAATGAGGTAAATTGGATTACATAAAGTCCAACCAACAATCTTGAGTTATATTTAAACTCCCACAGACATCTAAACTCTGAATAGAACTGGATTGCAAATGTGCTCCATCAACAAAGGGCCTCAAAATAGAACTAACGGGATTGCAAATTTGCTACATCAAGTTTATACTATACCTTCTCTAATAAGAAAGCACAAGTAGTTTATCTTTGGAGAAAAAGTAAAGGAAAAGAGAACGAGTCAACACATGCAAGACACAAGGTTCAATTACAACCCACAATTTGAAGATAACTGAAATAAAATTGAACTCTCTGTATGTTTACCAAGTCATCACCGTTCAACTAAAGAATCTGGAGGACCAAAACTAACTAATAAAGCATACAGTATACAAAACATATTGAAGCATTTCATCAAGGACAAGCAGTTGGAAGAATAGCAAAATCAAAGTACGAAAACCTAATCAATGAAGCAATTAACATTTCAAAACAGATCGGAAGAGCACGACAACTTGATTTACCAACCTCTGGGGAGGTGAATCAACAGGGTCTGGCTTCCTCCAAGTCCTCTCAGTCCTATTGCCCTGCTGCTGCAACCTCTCCTTGCCATTCCCGCTCCAAAAGGTTTTCTTTCCGGCCTCCTGCCCATCAGCAGACCCTGTAGCAACCTCCTTAATCTTGGTGTTCTCAAGCTTCTCCTCAATTTCCTTCCAATCTTGTCCCTTCTCCTTCAAAACCTCTTCCCTCGGCCGTGCCTCACCAAAAGGATTACTACTCTTCACCTTGGCTCCATTCTCACCCTTAACCCCCTCGCCAGCAGGAAGTGTTCTTGGTTGCAAATTCAACCTCGGCCTGCTAGCAATTCCACCGCTCCCTTCCTCTCTTTTCCTCCCCCATGTCTCGGAATCTGCAGCGTTAGACTCAACACCTCCTCTTCTATCTCTCAAACTATCAAATGCTCCGCCAATTTTCTGTCCCTCTTCTTCCTTTTTCTTCACCCAACTATCCGTATCTGCACCACCATTACCGGACTCCATTCCAAAGCTCCCTCTTCTTTCATACCTCCGAGGTTCGGACGGAACAAAAGCCTTATTAGAGCCCCAATTATCAGATTCATCAGCCCGGGACTGCGAATCTGAGAAAAAACCTCCTCTCTCCCTTCTCTCAAATCCGCTTCCAGCCGTAATTTTCTTACCAGACGCCCAATTATCAGTCTCATCAGCGCGTGAAAGCACAAACTCCCTGGTCGAGTCCCTATTAAAGCTTCCCTGGCGACGCGGCTGTTCATCCCGCGACGGCCGTTCACCAAAGGAGCCGTAAGATTTGAAACCCCCACCAAGCTTATTACGATCAAGTTCCTCAGCGGAACGCTGTCGGGGGCCGGTAGGAAGAACCATCATTTCATCAGGAGTTAGGCCCTTGGCGGCGGTAGGCTGCGACGGCTTGTAAGTTGTAAATTCCTGAAGGGACAGGGTTTGAGGCTTCTTCTTCTTGGTCTTGGCCGCCGCCGCCGCTGCCAAGGAAGGAAAGTCCGCTGTATCGTCGCCGCCGCTTAAATTGTCATTCACACGACCTTGTCTATGTTCTTCCAAAAGCTCCACTTCGTTCTCCTCCGAATCCAAAGCCCAAGCTCCTGGCTTTGCCCATGGGCTCGTTGTTGCCGCCATTGTTGCCTCTCTCGGAAACTCGCGTTAATGCGCCTCTGCAAAAGATAGGTTTTCGTGAATATTTGCGTTCGTTGGAAGCGAAGGGTTCGAATATATATACTAAAACACACACGCGCACTTTCACGATTTGATCAGGTAGTGTATACCTATTAATCTGATCAGGAATTATCAACGGCTGAGATGTATTACACATAAGCGTGGGAATTTGGAAATTGTGAAAGTAACAATTTCTTTATTTTATGTACTAGCGAACAAATGTTTCTTCTCACTAAAAAATGAATTGAATTCGTGCGCAATTTCACCTCTTCAATTTTGAACTAGAAAATGTCAACTACACTAAAACTGAATACATCCAATTTAGATAAGGGTAAATTTTAAAAAGGTCCCTAACCTTTGGAAAATGTATAAATTTCATCCTTATTCTTTTTTTCAACTCGTAGAGTCCCCAACCTTTTGAAAACTAGTATGAAAGGTACCTCTTAACATTTTTCATCCAATTTCATCGTTAAATCCATAGAAAGTATATTTTTACCCTTGACTTTAAATAAGGAAAATAAAAAAAATTAAAAAAATGCAAAATACTACTTAAATAATGAGAAAGAAATTTTTATCTCTTTCACACACCCAACCATTACCTCTAACACTTTTGTTACTCCAATTTTCTGTTTCTATGGTAGGAGGCTTTTGTTCGTAATTTATTCCCAAAAATAGATCGGAAGAGCAATAGTGGTAATGGCAAGGTCAGTAAATGAAAGAGATAAAAATTTCTTTCTTATTATTTAAGTAGTCTTTCACTCTTTTTTTTCTTTTCTTTTTTAAACTTGTTTTTTCTATTTTATTTTTCTTATCTAAAGTTAAGGGTAAAAATGTCATTTTCTATAGACTTAATGGTAAAATTTGATAGAAAATGTTAATAGGGACCTTTCGTGCTAGTTTTCAAAAGGTTGTAGACTCCATGGGTTGAAAAAAAAAGAATATAGACGGTATTGATACATTTTACAAATATTGAGGACCTTTTGTGAAATTTACCCATAAAATTTTAGATTTCGAGTTATTTTTTTCTTTTTCTTTTTTTTTTTAATAAACAGATTTTGAGTTATGTTACTTTTACACAATCTAAATATAAATTTCTACCAATTAATGGTAATTAACTATATCAAAATCAATTAAATTGTGTGTTTTCAATTATGATGCATTGAGTAGATGTTCACGTTTTAAATCAAGAGGTCTCGAATTCGAACTAACACCTATCCCTATCCCTACTCTAATTTCTACAGCCTCTTGTGTCAAATAAAATAAATAAATTGTTCATTTGTTAAACAAAAAAAAATTTGGGTAAATTTCACAAAAGGTTCCTAACGCTTACGAAATGCAACAATTTCATATTTTAACCTTTTTTTTTCAACTTCTAAAGTCTCAAACCTTTTAAAAGTTCTCACAAAAGGTTATATTGATAGAATTCGTCCATTTTGACCGTGAAATAAAATGACTTTTTTACCACTCTCATTAAATAAAAAATAAAAACAACTAACTGGTTTTTTAAATTAAAAAAATAAATATTCTTATCTTTCTCAAGCACCCAACTAACAACCCTATTTTGGCAAAACTCATTGACAGCAAGAGATCCATTTTCTCCCCTCCATTCCTTGTTATCTTTGACCATCCTCGCTCCTTCATCATCCATTTCTTTTAATGTGATCTACAAAAATTCAAACAATTTTTCTTTTGATTGGAGAGTTTGATTTGACTTGTGAACAAGAAGATGACAAATGATATACTTACCTGGACGAGGTCAATGGGTGATCAAGAAGGCTCATGCCCTATGTTGGCGACTTCCATTTCACTTGGGAAGGGTGCTCGCCTAAGATCGACCCAAGTGGTCGAGCCTACGTTATAAGAAAGAAAAAAGATGATGAATGATGGCTAGATCCTGTGTTAGGTTTTGTCATTTGTGAGGATAGAATCGTGAGTTAGATGTCGCCGGCTCTGCGAGTGTGGGGTCAAATTCTTTTATTATTTTTTCTTTATCTAAAAGAAATTTTTTGTTTTTTTATTATAAATTTAATATGAAAAGTAAAATGGTCATTCTTTTTTGGGTACTTTACAGCTAGGGTCCCCAACGTTTATACTTTGTTGATATTACACCTCCAACTTTTAATTTTCTTCTGGGGGCCTTCAACCTTTCAAAATCATTGCGCTTAAAGTCCCTCGGATAGTTTCTGTCCATTCCTCCGTTAATTTTGGGGATATTTTCATAAAATGCAAATAAAATAATTATTTTAACATTTAACATTTCCGGCAGCCATTAGCTGCCATTTTGGTAACAAAAGTTGGGGGGAGTCTCCCCCCTTTGCTTCAGGAAATGGCAGCCCCTTTAGCTGCCAAAATAGGGAGGGAGTCTCCATGGCAGCCAGAAGGGCTGCCATTACCGGCAGTAAAGGGCCATTTTGGCTGCCAAATGGCGGCCGAAAATGGCAGCCAAAGGGCTGCCATTTCCTGCAGCAAAGGGAGGAGACTCCCCTCTCCATTTTGACTGCCAAAATGGCGGCCAATGGCCTGCAACAAAGGAAGGTGACTCCCCCCTACTTTAGCTGTCGGAAATGGCAGCCCAAGGTGCTGCCATTTCTGGCAGCAAAAAGATGGAGACTCCCCTCTATTTTGGCTGCCAAAATGGCAGCTAATGGCCGACAGCAAAGAGTCAGCCCAAGGGGCTACCATTTCCGGCAGCAAAGAGGGAGACTCCCCCCAACCCATTTTCAGCAGCCTTAGGGTGGAGGGAGTCCCCCCCCCCTCCACATTTTATAATTTTTTTAAATGTTGAAATTATTTTATTTGCATTTTACTAAAATACCCCCAAAATTAACGAAGGAATGTACAGAAACCATCTGAGGGACCTTAGGTAACGATTTTGAAAGGTTGAAAGCCCCCAGAAGGAAAATTAAAAGTTGTAGGCGTAATCTCAACAAAGTAAAAAGGTTGGGGACGCTAGCTATAAATTACCTTTCTGTTTTCTTGAACGGTTAAAATCAACAGATTCCGGCGATAGGGACATTCCTTGAGAAATTTTTTAAGCTTAAGGACTCCAAATTTTTAAAAAAAAGTCAAGGGCGAAATTGCTACATTTTACAAAGGTTAGGACCTTTTGTAAAATTTACACGAACTTGAATATATTCGCCAAAGATAGATTTCCCTACCAAGATGTCGCCCTCCCATGGATTGATTGGATTCTCTCAAATCAGAAACAAAGAATCTGTCCAGAAAACCAAAAATTAATACATAAAAATGGAAAAAAAAAAATGTGACTAATGAAAATGATACGACTTCTTCCAAACGATTAGCGTATCATTGGAACCATCCAGGCAGACTAATGCAAATAATCCAGTGAAAGAAAGCATCAAAAACAAAAATCTTCATTTTCCTGAAATTCCTGAAATAGGAAAAAGAAAAAATATTTTATACCTATTATATGGTAAGGATGAATTACAAATCCACCCCCAACAAAACTGGATGGTTACATACAAGAGGTACAAAGACATTAGAAACATACAACTAGCAATTACAAACCACTCTCCATGTTAACCACCCGACTGCCCCAAAAAACAGGCGAAAACCTAGAAACCAAAAGTACATGCAACTTCTGCGGCCTTTTTGATTTGTGCCATGACGAACAACCAATGACAGACATAGCTGCCACAACCACAAAACAAATAAAGAAACAAACCAATGCCAAACAACCATCAAACAGGAAGACATATGAATATTATCTACAGACACTAATGAGAAAGTTCGCAGTGTGGCCAGATCTTTGACGTCCTTGTGAAGCTTGAAACATCCTTCTAAGATAGAGACCATTCCAACTTAAAAATCTGTAAGTGGTCACGTTGTGTTTCTCCGGGCTGTCAAAAGCAGACTTATGCAGGAAAGAAAAGATTGCCCTTTTAATCTAGCTGTCCGCAGGATTTTCTATTAAGAATTAGAATAGGAATCACTGCTTTGCAAATCCATGAATAACATTGGATGCCAGGATTATGTTCGAGCATCTGTCTCCCGGGGAAAATTTCGTTGATCAAAGTAATCAGAACTTTGCAACCTGGTAAAATGTGAATCTTCCAAAGCTTTTGCTTGGTCCCCATCGTACCAAGTTATGCTTCCTAAATAAAGAAGCACATAACTATTAGCTCATTCCAAATCAATATGGAGATTAATGAGGCAATGGTATCCTCCTCAGTCCAGCTATCAGAATCAATTAGATAAGATAAGCTACGTTCTGAACTGGAGTAACAGCAGCCAAATAACACAGAGCACCCAACGGGCTAACTGAATTTAGTTGGTGCCACTTGTTTGTTCAAAGCTTTTCCCCGTAAAACATATGCATGAAAACCACAATACACATCAAGCCTATTTTAGTGAGATCCATTAACAACGATCACCAAAGCTAAAACCCCTGAACGCTCAGAATCCTTAGAACTAGGTTTAGAAAATACTAGTCCGATCGTTTTTCACCTCTAATCCTTAGAACTAGGTGTAGCTGCTGTGATAGATGTATATCACCAGAATTCATGTCCATGACAATAAAATTCACACATATTTGAAGAACTATGCTCCCTAAATGGATAATTCAACAATAATTCACTTTCACCTATCTTGATACCTGAAGAGGTCTCTGCCTCCTCTTCTCTTGTCATGTGAAGTATGACTGTTCCTGAAAGCACAGTGATAAATCCACATATCTCGGACAATATACTGCTAACATTCTGGCCTGACCAATCCTGTAGAACAAGTACATGACACCATTGACAGGTCGCCATCTTCTGTCAACAGTAGTGAACAGGATGAAGATGAGGTACAACTTAAAAGAGCATTGAGGATACCTTGAACATTATAGCACTTGCAACGATAGTCAGAGTTGTGAACATCACGTAATATATTGGAGAAACAATTGCTGCATTGAAAGTGTCAAGTGCCTAAACAAATAACATAAGAATCGGTAAAGTTGAAAGAGAAGAACAGATGCCTACCAATTGAAAAATCAATTAGTTTAGAGTCAACAGAACTATTTAGTAGATAAATCAGCCAAATTATGCACCCTAAAATATAAATAGATTGGGTTATCTCTCTCTCTCTCTCTCTCTCTCTCTCTCTCTCTCACTCTCTCACACGAGAAAAGTTAGCCTTGAAAAAAGAAGATTCTTAAAACGCACCGCAAACAAGAAGTGATATACACAAGTATCTTAAATTTAAAGCCACATTGATGGATTGTCATTATCCTGGTGGAAATGGCAATCAAAATGTGAATAATGCAATGTATTTATATTATGAGTATCCCTAGCAATGTGATTTTAATCTTTCGCCCCCCTGAGATCATTAATATAAATTCATGTCTATTAACCAAATAGGGTCTAAATTATGAATTTCCTTGAAAGATTCATCTCTTTCCAATATTCCCAAAATACAAAAAGAAACACTAATTTAGTTCATCATTCTTGAGACTTGCACTAGTTAAATGTCTAATCATGATTCCTACTCAATTAAAAAATCATTCTAGAAGGTGCTATATTTTATGGTTTAAATCATTAGTTTGATTCTCTTTCTACTATCGAATTATAATTTCACCTACCACTGATTTGAGAACTGCTCAATTATAACCACATATTTTAAACTTTCATTAAATCTCCACCACTCATTTCACCTCATTATAATTTTCACATTATAATTTGATTCCATAGTGAGAATCAAACGCCCACAAAATTTGGTCGAACATTATCTTACTGACACATAGAACATCTTTGTATTGAGACCCTTCTCTCGAAACACTAAATTCTGAGTGGCCAATCAGATATTTGCTTAGTTAAGCAAGAAAGTGTCATACAGCTGGTCCACAAGCTTCATCCATTGTAGGCTTAAGGAGTAACTTACTACTTGTTCTTCTTTTCCCTATAAGCTTAAGTTCACAATATGAGAATTGGATCCAGTTCTACCATTCTACGAATATCTCAAAAAATCAGAACACTGCTAGTTTCACTAATAGTACAAAAAAAAAATATTTTTTTTTAGATAATTTGATTGAATCAGTGGGTGTTCAAAGAATGTCTTGGATGATTTTGGATGCATGAGAATTATTATTATTATTGTTGTTGTTGTTGTTGTTGTTGTTGTTGTTGTTGTTGTTGTTGTTGATTCAAGTTGAGAATTATCTAGAAGGGTCATTTTAACAAACAAATGACCAAACAAATAGTTAAAAGTGAACAACCAAAACTTTTTCATCACAATTCTATCAAATATTTTAGAAAATTGGAAATAGTATTAATATGCAAAAGGAAGGGCGATAGAGACACACATGCCTGCTCACACACAGAGCAAAGAACAGGGCCTAGCATTACCGAAATAGCATGCATTGTAAAATAGTGAATCACTGATGCAAAAACAGATCTATTTCAGAAACATGAACACTCAAATATTTAAGCATGATGATTGCATAACAAAATAAGTAGTTTGGTTAAAGCAAATAGAACGCAGAGGTTTCTTAATCCAAGACCTAAAAGCACCAATTCACCATCAAGCTTAATCAAGACCTGACTACCTTGTTAAGATAGTTTAACTGGGCAATCACACAAATTACTGCAACTGAAAAGAAAAACCAAGTCTGAGGATATCCAATTTGATTGATACCCTCCAAAGTAAGCTTTATTGCAATACCAATAGCCTTTATACTGACAACCTACATGACAAAATGAGAAATGCAAAGCGATTATGAGATATAGAAGCTTCTCCCTCATAATAATATAGCTATGCAATTGGCTCAATATCCCATATTAGCACATAAAATATTTCGAAGATAAGGGGGAGCTCGATTACCGTAAGTGCACCCATTAGGGAACAAATTCCTAAGTAAACCAGGATATTCGTCTGCCCATAGAGAGGCTCAAAGTGCAAAACTAGAGCTAGAACTATTGATACCGTAGCTGCTACATAAATGAGAAATGCTGTAGAGAAAAGCAATAATTAGAAATGATCACTGCTCTAATAGCTTAATTATAATAAAAAATCTTGAAGAGACAAAAATGAAGAATAAAGAGTTGGTAACCTGGTTGAGTAGCCAAAGTCCAGATTTCTTGTACTGAAGTTGGCATTTTCTCTTCAGGTGCATGAATTACAATTACCACGGAACCAACAATGCAGGACACACATCCCAGTACACCCATCTGTCGCAGCCTTTCCTTCAACAAAAAATGGGCCAGAATTGCACTATTCACATTCATGAAAAAATGTTAGTTGCATAAAGATTATCATAGTTCACTTCTATCATAGACAATTGAAGTCAAAAAAGAATACCTCACAATTATACTCAATGCACCAAGAGGGGTCACAAGAACAGCAGGGGCATAAATGTAAGCAACAAAATTTGCTACTTCTCCAACAATCACTGCACGATGGCAATCAGCAAGTAATGATTTGACGATGATACCATTTCATTCACTTGGTAATTAGATGGGAGCAACTCCTACGAACATAATTGACAACTTACTTGTAATCATTCCACTCCACCAAAGAGGTTCTAGTAAGTACGTGTAGCCTCCAAAACCTGAAGGAACATTAAGCATAAAATGCTCAGAAGGAACTAGACAGGCTGAAGGTGCACAGATATAGGAGGAAACAAAATGAAATAGGTTAGATGGTATGCAGTCTTGGCGAAACAAATTATAGAAAATGAAGATGGCACATACAGAAAGACATTTCAGGTTGTCGAGATACACAAGTACTTCTCCTCTCATCCTCTTTTAAACACCAGAAATAGCAGTTGTATAGAAAGGCTATACAGTAAGTGCACAACAAAATACAAGGATCTTTAGAAATTGAGGGGGCGGAGGGGGGGTATATTGGTCAGCACAAATAAAATCCATTATGGTTCCTTAGACCTTTATTGCATCTTTCTTAACCAAGATTGTTGCCAGTCAATATCTATAAATAAGAGATATAATTATCATTCAAGCTTGGCAAGCAAAAGTGTAAGCTGAAACAAAGCATCCTTAGACAAAAGGAAGGCAAGCAAAGAACGGGATTCAATCACACCATTTGGGAAGACAAGCAAAGATAGTCACTGAGGACGCTGACAGTGGATTATTAATCTTGTTTGGGGCTTCCAGGAGCTAGTGCCAACATCTGAATTAGACAAGAATTTTCAAGAAATATCATAAAACTCTGAGTGAGAGCTAGTATCGCAAAAATGCTGATTGGACGAAACCACTTTTGTAGTTCACAACTTATAATTGGCAGCCACAGTATATTGCAGGACTTGCTCATATAAAAGCAGGGCAGAATGTCCGAAATTGAAATTTTCGGCCACTCGTCTTCACATATTGACCGCATTAGAAGTACTTCTCAACTAACATCATCAACGACCTATTCATTTGTTTCAGCATGGAAACTGAACATATTGTACTATATCAACAGCATTCCAAATCAAAATGCTAGGTTTAAACATGAGTTCTTTCACAGTTCTCAACAATAACTAATGTGAATGAGAGATAAAATCGAAATTACTTGTAATTCAAAATTAAACACAGATCACGAAGAACTCCAAGAAATTCCCGATAGTGGCCCCCAGGACAATCAGTTGTTTCCTCTATATCATTGATTCATTTTACATACACAGAAAAAAGCAGAGATCTACCTGACTACTCAAATTCTAGAAAGCAGTCCTGCTCCAAATTTAAGGAGAACAGGAAAAACAATAACACAGAGATTTAATATTCTCGACCTGCACGAGTACCAGCAGCAGCCGCACGCCTGAGACCTTTCTTTTTCAAGATGAAGCTCGCTCCAATAAACAAACTGGAAAGCATTGCCAGTACTAATCCTCTCGTGTTATCTGACGCCCCCATAACCGTCTAGTATTGCTACACCTCTGTTTACAAACTCTAACACGTTATAGCATTACACTTCAATCAGATGAAATCGCAACAAGTTCCTGCTACTTCAACCCAAATCACGATGCCGATTTCAACAGCGAAAAAATGAAGGCGAAAATCTGGAGGTGTAACAGGAAGCTTCGTGCCGAGTCGTCGTGTAATTGGAAGGTTCCGGTGGTTTGGATTGGACTGTATTGTTTCAGATAGGTGTCGACTCGGAATGATTTCATTGGCACATGATTGTTCCGCAATGGCCGAAAATGGACCGTCGACGATACTGGTGCAGGCATTTTCGAGGTGGTAGTAATAAGGGTTAATTCCTCAAACCGTCCACAATCTTTAAGTTAAGAATCATCTAGGACCTCAATCTTTGTTTCCGACCTGTTGGGTCCCCATGTTTTATAAATTTGCACAATAAGTCTTTTTTGTCAATGTTACGTTCATTTTTCAACAAAATGACAGTTAAACCTTTTAACTTTTTAATTTTTTAAAAAATTTTAAAAATAATAAAAATATATATATAAAAAGAAAAAAATCCACCCCACCCCACCCAAATTTGGCCGCCGGAAACGGATTGGCAGCAGAAATACTGTCATTTGCGGTGGCTAAAAAAGGGGTGAATCCCCCAATTTGCTGTCGAAAACTGTAGCAAATGGCAGCATTTAAGAGTCCAATGGCCATTGGAATGTTGTCGTTCCAGCGGCCAATCTTAGGTGGGTGGTTGGGTTTTTTCTTTTTTCAATTTTTTTATTATTTTTAAAAATTTTTCAAAAAATTTAAAAAGTTAAGGGGTATAACAGTTATTTTGTTGAAAAATTAACAGAATAGTGATAGAAAAAGACTTATCGTGCGAATTTATGAAAGATTTGAGACTCAGGAGGTCGAAAAAAATATTGTAGATCTAGTCGATTATTAACTCAAAAGTTAAGGACAATTTGTGAAATTAACCTACTAATAATGGGCTATTGGCCTATATTACAAATACTGCTCTTTTTATTTATGAAAAAACTTGTGAAGAAAAGAGGGGGAAAAAACTTGTGACTAATTAACACTATTTACATTTAATGTTTTAAGTCTTTAGCACTTTTGATCCCTGTTATTTCAAATAAGACAATTACACCCTCACTACTTTTCTTGCACCATTACTCTTTCCGTCAATTGTAATTAATTTGACCGTCAAATGATCAAAAATTTTTAAAATAAAAAATCAAGATACCTTCAAAATCTTAAAACTTGAATTTCTATAAGATATATATTATTTAATAAAATTTATAGATTTTTTTTTTCAAAAATCCAACTTTTCTCGTTATTTTTCGCCCTTTTCGAATCTACCTTTGCCATCGAACCACCACAGTTAGACTATTGTTGCTACATTGAAATCAGTTCACTCATTTTTTATTGGATCTTTTCATTTTTAATTAATTAAAAATATTTTCATCTTGGGGTTTTCATGCTTTTCATATTATGTTCTTAGTTCTTTTCTTCAATTTTTTTTCTCTATTTGGGCTCGGCTTTATATGTTTTCTTCTAATTATTTTGATTTCCAATTCTCTCAAGATTTCACGAGTATCTTAGTTTTTTTAGAAAAAAGTTCATCATGTAACTGTCACACTAAAATAGTTTAATAGAAGGGGTAGATTGTGCCAAAAAGGTTGTAACTGAGGGTGTTAAGCATAAGGCTTGAAATAGTAGGGACATAAATCAAAACAAACCCAAATGTTAGGGGTATATAGTAGTAATTGTTGGGAAGTAAGGCAAATTCCCCAATTACGCCTCTAGGACCGTTGTTCAAGGAATTTAATTGAGATAAGGAAAAAATAAAAGAACGAAGACAAATTTACGGACTAGATCGGAAGAGCTTTTCACAATATGATTCAAGTTGCTATAATTATATAGAATTTCACTCACCAACCCACAACCCTCAAGTATTACAAGAAAAATACTCAAACTTTATAGTACCTAATTTTCTACTCTTTGGACAAACCTCAAAGAGTTGCAAGAAAAACTCATAAGATGCTAAGCTCGCCAATTTTTCTCTCAAATATTCAAGTCACTCTTTTACAAAAAGAAGAGGAAAACATATCTATCTATTGGCTTTATTTACTTGGAAAACAAGACAATTCCTTCTAAGATTTGAATTCCTTTTCCTCCAATAACTCTTCTTTTTTCCTTTTCTTTTTCAATTTAGATTATTTCTGGCAATAAATCTAACAATCTCCACCTTGTCAAAATAATCCAAAATCTTCGTCTTCTCCGGTCATTTACACAATACTTGAGAAATTACTAGGTAAACCTTTGACAGTCACATACTCCACCACATGAGTATAATCACTTAGAATTAACAACAAATTCCAAGGATTTCATCAGCTTTATGTCCAAATAAACTTGTTGAAATTTGAGGTGCAACTCTATTGTTGACTTTCCAGAGAGCTCATCAACTATCGATATTACTACAACCACACACCATGCATCACTATCAATCATTGCCAATGCGTAAATATAATAGCTAGAAGTAACACACATCATTTACCATGACACCTAGCGACACGTCATGCGAATGTACCCACTTACTTCATAGCACATCTCCACCGCCCTCATACCAAGAGAGTCAGATTGTCCAAATCCGAACAGTAGCCGAACATGCTCCACCTAGACAATATTTTCTCACGTGACCAATCAGTGTACAACACCAAGTTGCAACAACCACCAGTTCCTAAACGATCTTATTAAGAATTTTTGTATCTACACCAATTTGCAAACAACTAAACTATTTTTTCAGGTGCAATAAATTTGAAGAATCTCTTACTAGATACACCTCTCTAAATTGACGTCACAATTCCTTCACATCAAATACTCGATAAATATTTACAAGAACATTCCTGACTAGATGGAGACACGTCCTGCTTCCAGTCTTCAAATATTAATATTCCCAATCACTATCGCTCATACTGACTCCAGCAACTTTGTTAGAACACGGAGACGGTTTTCCTTTGAAAGCTTTAAATCGTCCAACCAAAATCAAGAAATTCCAGACTTGTTTTAGGTACAATTCAAAATTGATTCTCACCACTTCATATGCCATATTTTTCCTCTCTGCTCCACCTCGAACAAAACCTGATACTCTGATACAACTGTTGGGAATTAATGTAAATTCCCCAATTACGTCCGCAAGACCGTTGATCAGGGAATTTAATTGAGACAAGAAAAATAAAGAACGAAGACAAATTTACGGACTATCAAAGCTTTTCACTATATGATTCAAGTCGCTACAACCATATAAAATTTCACCCGCCAACCCACAACCCCCAAGTATTACAAGAAAAATACCTAAGTTTTACAGCATCTAATTTTCTACTTTTTGAACAAATCTCAAAGAGTTACAAGAAAAACTCACAAGATGCTAAGTTCGCCAATTTTTCTCTCAAAGACTCAAACCACTCTTGTACATAAAAGAAGAGGAAAACACATCTATCTATTGGCTTTGTTTACTTAGAAGACAAGGCAATTCCTTCTAGGGTTTGAATTCTTTTTCCTTCAAGAACTCTTCTTTTTTCCTTTTTTTTTCATTTTTCTTTTCAACTTTAGATTATTTTTAACAATAAACCCAAGAGTAATTAGCCACAAAAACTCGTTGATGCCCTCAGCATATTGTAATGTTGCAGCTCGGTTTAAAACTTTTGAAACATTACAGCTTTGTGGTTTTCGAGTTATAAAATTTGTGCACTCATGCCGTTTCACATAGTTTTCATGCAAATACAGTGTCACATGCTCCCCCCCCCCCTCCCCTCCCTCCCTTTTTTAAAGCTAATCTGTACATAAATTCTTCTTAAGGTGAATAACCTAATCAAATCAAATATTGAAGCAATACAAACAAAAATTATACTTTTATTTTGGAACGTGCAATCTTTACATTTCAAAACTTTATTTCTATACATGCACCCGTACTTATCGAATTCCATCCGCTCTCCTTCATAACCTAGCCAATTTGGTAATCATTGTCCTTCTTTTCATAGATGTAATTGTCAAATAAAAATGACATCAATCTAAAAATGAAGTGGCAATTTAATCAGGAACATTCTCTATTATTTTATAATAAGAGAGAGAGAGGAAAAAATTCACTTCAAATGCTATAGGTGAAATTTCAATTTTATCAATATGTTAAGACGTTGCCTTACAATTATTCAATCATTATTATTTCTTTATTCATCATGTTACATTAGCAAAAGAAAATGTGGCTTTGACTCTACTAGACCCAACCCACACCTCAATTACGGTATATTTTATGGTGTCCAATAAACACCATTTTATAGTGTTCAATGGATGCAGTGGCAAGCCCCTATTAGACACATTAAGGCCTATTCCCCAATGTCCAATAGGAGATTGCCACATAATCCATTAGACACCAATGAACTCCATAGAATGACTACCTCAATTACTGTTTAGCTCGCATATTTTATGTTTAATCCATGAGATTTCAACTTGTTCAACTTTATCCTTAAAACGTTTCCAACCTATTTTTCCTTCTATTTTGGTCTAGAAATAACCATATGTTTTCCCATAAATTCACATGTTTCATGAATCCACGTGTTGATTCACACGTGGGCACGTGCTCTATGTGAGTAAAGATATATCTTCATAAGTGAAACACAAATATCTCTAGATCATTTATGGTTTTCCCTTTATCTCTCCCTTAGGTAAGATTGTAAACCAAAAAAAAAAAAAAAAGAAGGAAAATCCATGATTGTAGACCCCCATGATTGTAGAAATCTTCATCATAAACATGCAGTTCAATGTTAAAAAATCTTTCTATCTCTGCACTTCATAGACCCCCATGATTGTAGAAATGTATGGTGTCGAATAGACACTATAGAAGGACTATTGTAGAAATAAGCCATAAATATATGAAAATCCATGTGGAGAGTATATTAAATCAGACGTCGATACAGTAATTGAAAGTTGAAACTATCAAAAAATGAGGAAAAGGAAAAAGGAAAAATAATAATGATAATAATCCAAAAATGTGAATATCTCTTGGCACGTGATGGCGGGTATGCGCAGTGGAAAGTGGGTCCCTCCTGATTGATGGGGCCCACATCCTGTGACGGGCATACTTGCCGATCGCTCCTAACCTTTCATATTTCGTACTTCCATCCCAACTTCTTCCTTTTTTGTTATCACACCGGCCTCTTAACTAAAAAAACTCGCCTAGGCCTCTCGTAAGCGGCATTTATACTTAAAATTTGTGTTCACACTTTATCACGTTTTATATTTTATCGCGTATTGATCGCATTTTTATCATGTATTATTACGTTTAGACGCGCCTAGACTCAATACTTGAGCTTGATACTTTTTCATACCTTACACATTTTAGAACATTCCTGCGATACTATTTATTGACAATACACTGACTTGGATGAAATAGGTTTTTGACTACCCTTCAAAAAAAGGGATTCTGACGCGGTAGCAAAAATACTCCAGTTTCCCTTCCCATTTAAAATCATCGGAAATGACTTTGCAAAAGAAAAGTTGAAAGATGATAAAGATTGCGGACAATGGTTGCAATTTGATTTCATTTCAACAGAAGCATATATTTTTTATAAAATAAAAGTTTTATTTTTCTCACCAACTCAATGGAGATTTTGCATATATATATTCCTTCAATGGAAAGCAACACCAAACGGTGTGATGTTAGATCATTTTTAGAAAGTAATACATGAAAGTTGGGGATGATTATGCATGGAAAAAGATTGGCAGGAAACAGTACAGGAGGGAGTTTTGATCCGGATATATAGAGACACCAGGTGTATACGTGGCGCCTCACTAATTTACATGGTATTATATGTGGGTTCATGAAACTAGTGGAGTGCAATGTGTAGGTATGGAGACACCCGATGTGGCCGGATCAAAATTGGTACATGAGGAGGACGCCAGCAGAAATTAACCCTATATACGCGTGGCCGGCTCCATCCTCACCGATTTCCTCACTTCACATCTCTCCCTCTTTCTTCAACAAGAAAACCCCTGCCCAGCTCCTCCATTATTAAATGTAATTTGTAGTACTAGTGCCATGGATTTAAGCCAAGAAGTAATCGAGGCGGCATTAGTGTTGATGGAACTAAGTTGTGCTGCATCCAATTTCCTGCGGGTCTTTGAGAAACCAGAAGCTAAAGAGGCCGAGCTTAATGATGCAGTGAAGGAGGAGGAGGAGGACGACGACGACAACGACTTGACCCCAAAAAGGGATGAAAAGTATCGTCTTCTTTCTGAGTTGTATGGAAATCCAAACCCCCCGCCGAACAATAATGGTTCCCATGCAATGAACAACAATTGAAGAAGCAGGAGTGGTGCCTTCTGGTGAAGAAAATATGAGAATTAATAATAAGCCGCCAGCAGAGCTAATTAAGGAGACAAGAATAAATCCACAGTGAGCGCGCTCTAAATATTGTAATCTTCACTTCTTCAGTAATAAAACGGTTTGCGTTTTTACTGTTTTAGCATTTTAATTTCTAAATTTGAGGAAGTATTTTTTTTTTTCTGTTTTTTCTTTTTGGGAACGGTTGTGTCTGTGTATTTGTTATATAATATATATCAAATTAACATATAAATTAAGTAGTTGCTAATTTTTGCATGCAACTCATGTCAAGTAATTAAGCAGCGCGCGGAGCTTCATAACCTCATACTAATTAAGATTGGAGATATACAATATATAAATTAAAGACTGCAAATTTCCTTTGTTTATAAGTAAAACAGTGTCCTTTTAATGTTGATGCCCTACGCTACATATCCAGATCCCTATAAACAAAAAAAATTATTGTTACTTATCAATCAGTAATGAAATCTTTGTTACTACTGCTAGCAATTTTGTTTTGCATTGGGTGTAAACTTTACTGCACCGATCAGACTTACTATATGTGTAATTAGCTAGCACCTATTTATGTATTTATTATTTATATCCACACATACATCTATATATTTCTTGAAATATCCATATTCATTTTTCACTTTCCAGATATGCGCATGCGTTTATTGTGCAACCCTTGTTAGATGATTATTACTTGACGCTCTAATTTACTTGTGCTACCACTTTGGGAAGAAAAATCACCCAACTAATGTTTGAAGAAATTGAGGTAATTTAGAGATCATTCATATAACTTTGGGTCCAGATTCAGTTAAGGTATGAATCAATTGTCAATTTAACAGTAATATGATGACGACAAAACCCTACGTTAAAAATTAATATAGAGTATAAAAAAAATTTAATGCATAATGTATTTTACTTATCTTTTAAATTGCAAAAACTATATGAATATATGTTAAATATATTATAGGTACATATAATTAACAAGAAGTTGCAATAGCTTAGTAGTCGGGACTTTACTCTCCAACCACAGGTAAGAGATTCAAACATTCCCTACAAATTGTTAAGAATTTTGCAAGGGGAGAAGATTTGAACCTCTTAGCTGGTGGTTGGGGAGTAAAGTCCCAACCACTAGACTATTGCAATATCTTGTTAATTATATGTATATATAATATATTTAACATATATTCATATAGTTTTACCAATTTAAAAAAGAAGTAAAATACATTATGCATTAATTTTTTTTTTGTACTCTACATTAATTTCTATACTATCATGTTAAAATTTAGAAGTTCCAAAAGTTATATTTTATCAGTAATTCAAATTTCGTATAAAAGTGGTTAAGATGTTTAAAATTTCATACATGTGATTTTTATTTATATCAAATATTTTTTATTTTGTTTTCAATTTTTTTTTTTAAAAACTAATAAGCGAAAAAAATTAAAATTTAAACCTAATTTTACAAATAACGAAGAACCAAGTATTTGTTGAGATGACTAAAGTTTTTATTATATATATATTGTATGAGTATCTTTGTATCATTAAAGACTTATTTCATTACTTAATCTTTTAGAGTTTAAAATTTTGGATTATGTGAATAATTTTTGATATATATATATATATATATATAAAATTTTATGTATTAATGTTAAATCTCATAAACTAAAATACATGCATATTTCATCATATCTATATTATTAAAATGCCTATCATTCTTAGAAATTATTGCATTTTTTCGATAAAAAAATGTTAAACATTTCCGACGGCCTAAAAATCAGTAGGTAATTGCCGATGACATGGAAAACCGGTCGGAAATTGCTAACGGCACGTAAAAGTTGTTCGTAATTTCTGACGGTCAAATGATTACGTAGGTAATTACTGACGGTTGTTGGGGTGTTGTCGGTAATTATTGACTGCTACTAGTTGCTGTCGGGTAATTACCAACGGCCATAAGTGTCCCCACTATTTATACCGGTTGATAAATTTGTGAACATAAGCTTTCATACTAATAGCATGAACGAGACGTGCAAAACGAATAAATTGTTTATTGTCTTATATATGAGAAGCTATAAAGATATATATATATCTATATGTCTATAGAGAGGTGGGTCAAAGTGTATTATTATAGCTCCAAAGATCGGTTCTCTCTACATGCAAAATTTGACTTCTGTCTACGGGCATGCTCCAACTCTCGACTTGCTTAGCCAATAACTAGCGTTTAATCATCTACAAGATTGGAAAAAATGGGAATGAGTATAAAGTACTTAGTGAATAACAATATGTATTAGCTCATGCGAAATAATGTAAGAGAAATCGTTTTTATGCACAAAGAGAATCATTTATATGCACAAATCAAACAATCACTAGTTTAGCATTTATCCGTAAACTTGCAGGATTCAATTATTCAAAATGATCATGATCACATAGCATAGTCATAATACCACAAAGATTACTATATAGTAAGGCAAAACGGGTAGATAGCACCACTAGCGATGCCTAAAAGTAAGAGACAATCATTTATCCAAAGCCATTGTGCACAATCAAGTATCAAATGTCAAATTAATTTAAGGAAAGCATGAGTTTTGAAAAGGGAGAGCCAAAACACGTATTACTCACCTCAAAGATTCCTTGAACAAATCTAAGCTGAAAAGTGCCTCTAAGGCATTGATATTTCTCAATTAAAGTTGTTCTTTAAGTTGTAATCTTCATATATATGGATACGAGTCTCTTTTAAGTGAAAAACTAAGTGTTTGATGGATTTTTAGGGTAGTTTTCCTCTCCACCATAGTTATGGACGAATTTGGATAAGTGGAATTGTTTGGAGAAAGCTTGGGTAAATTTTCTAACCTTCGACCTATTTATAGTTGTTAAGATTTAGTTGTTTATAATTAATCTTTGAGTTCCGTCAATTAGAATGCGACAAGTGGCGCAATTGACACCATATATCTGAGGACGTGACGTGGCCAAATATGGATCATTCATTTATTACTTAAGAAATCCTTATACTTTATGCTGCTTATAAATAAGTTATTGAACTTCGATTCATGTTATTCGGGGTCATTTTTACTATCTAAATTATTAAAATAAGGCTAGCTCTTAAAATTTTTGCTTAATCCAATAACCAAATTGTTCATAAAACATATTCAAAACTTATTGTGTCACGCCCCCGCTAACTTATTCCATATTATTGAATATCTTATATAGGTTAACTCATTCAAGAGCGGAACCTTCAATACAAATAGTGGGGACGGGACATACAGGCCAATTAAGTTGCTTTTGCCTTAGATGTTTTAACATTCTACAAGGCTAATTACTTAAGCTAACAAGTTATTTTATTTATTGAGAATCATTACATCTAAGTTTTCAATAGAATTGTAAAGAACATAACGGGTTATGATAATAAGTATATTTCATGGATTAATTTCGCCAAGACAAACCATTGGAAGTCTTTACGTTAACACTTAGACTTCCAATCATTACGAGAGTTACACCTTCATTTACATAAATATAAGTATATATATAATTCATTCATCCATATTTATACATATTAATATGCATCCATATATTCATCTTTTAGTTAGTCTCTTTTCTTTTCTTTCTTATGCTACTTTAAAAAGGGAAGGTCCGTCACCAATCCATCACTTACAAATGTAGGCATACTTAAGTAAGTTTCCAATCAATACCATTTCCAATCAATACCAAGTTATAGATTCACCATAAGCCACAAATATATATATATATAGTAGTTGAAAGGTGGGCATACTTATTAACACAAAATGTATGAAACTCATAAATTGTTCTTAGCTATCGAATACATTCTCGTAGTAGCTCCAAAGATACGCTCTCACTACATGTAAAACTCTACTCTCGTTCACGGACAATGCTCCAACCCATGGCTTTCTTTTCAAATATAATGCATTCAATCATTTACAAAATGGTAGAAAAGAGGAGTGAGTACAAAGTACTCAGTGAGTAATAAAATCATTTGATTCACCTTTCATTTGACATATTCATTTTCAAGAAGAACATGTAATGCACAAAACTTTTGGATACACAAGATGGCCCTATCACAAGTTAAACTATTACCCATAGTGCGCACCATATTCATATCAATTCAATCATGGACATGTATATTCAAGTGGATCCACATTCAAATCCCGATTGACCCCTACCGGAATTTCCACATAGAGTAATATAAATACAAAGCAAATATCATACTAATCATCACCCATCTCGGTATCATTATATGGCTCCTAGTATGACAACAAAACAAAGTAAAGCAAAAACAAGACGGGTAGAACATTAACTAATGATCTAAATGCAGTAAATTAATTCTTCCTTTCAAGATAACAATATCTCAAAATCTATGTTTATCTTATCAAAACTTCATGAATGCAAGAAGGGAATCAAAACATTAGTTACTCACATCTTGATTTCCCAAAGGTTCTTTGAAAAATTCTTAAGTAGAAAAGTGCCCCCAACACCTTGATATTACTCAATCAAGGTTTTGTTTCAAATTGGGTTATTTCTATATATGAAGAGGGGCCTATTTCAAGTGCAATTGGAAGTTTTCCTTGGATTTCCGTTGCCTCCTCTATTTGTGGATGAATTTTCCCTTATTTCAAGTGAGAAAGCAAGGCAATTAGACAAGTTTATTTAGATAATTTGGAGAGTAGCCAATGGAAATGAGTGCAAGTGTATTCTTTTTGGAGAAAACTTCGTGAATTTCCTTAGCATTTGGCCCTTTTTTATGGTTGTTAGAAGTTAATTGTTTTTGAATAACATTTGGAATCCACAAATCACAAGAATAGCAAGTGTCTTATAATTTGGCCAAACTACCACCACATGTTTAAAGAGATAACGTGGCCACTCCGTTGTCCAATTATTTATTGTGATCTTACAATTAAGTTGTTATATTTCGACTCATACCAATCAAAATAATACATTTTCATTCTAGGCATCATTTAGACAATGATTTTTTTACCGTATGACATAATTGATGCAATTTGAGTCATTATAGATCGGAAGAGCACACGTCAATCATCGTCAACCGTATGACATAGTTGATACAAAATCGAGTATCTATTCAATCATCGTCAAAATACAACTATGGCATTGTATTTTATGCAAACTAGAAGAGCAATCTTTGAATCTTGTTATAAGACAATTGATGCAAACTCTAGTGGTTATTCCAATCCGTCGTCAAATTATTGATCATGTTGTCAATAATCAATTCCTAATACTTGGCATCCATTTGGGTGACAATCTTGCAACCGTACAATCGATGCAATTCAATTTGATTACGTTGTCATATTCTAATTCTCGGTGTTCATTTCAGTAATAATCTTGCAACCTTATAATTGCTGCAATTTAAGTAATTTCCCATTACTATCAAAAGGGTAATTTACAGCTACCGTCTCTAACCTTTTGACTTTTAACATATTACGTCCCTAACTTTTAATTATACTTCTAGGGGTCCCCAACCTTTCCCAAAATCCTCCCCCAGGTCCCTATGGACTGAAACCGTCCATTGTAGGCGTTAGTCATGTAGTTGACCAAGGGTAATCCCGATAACATACAAAAAATGAATATTTTAATTTAAAAAATAAAAATAAATTTAAAAAAAAATAAAGGATGTGGGGGGACCCCACCAATTGCCATTTCCAACAGCCAAAGGGCTGCCGGAAATGGCAGCAGGGGGAGTCCCCCCGTGCTTGCTGCATTCCGGCAGCAAGCAAAAATGGGGGATTCCCCTCCAATCTCCTGCCATTTAAGGGCTGCCGGAAATGGCAGCAAGGAGAAGTCTCCTCGTGCTTGCTGCATTCCGGCAACAAGCAAAAATGTGGGACTCCCTCCAATCTCTTACCATTTCAGGCAGCCCTTTGGCTGTCGGAAATGGCAGTAGGGGGAGGAGTCCCCCGTGCTTGCTGCATTCCGGCAGCAAGCAAAAAGGAGAGACTCCCCCCCAATCTCCTGCCATTTCCGGCAGCCATTTGGCTGCCAGAAATGGCAGCAGGGGGGAGAGGCCCTAGTGCTTGCTGCATTCTAGCAGCAAGCAAAAAGGGGGGACTCCCCCCAATCTCCTACCAAGGGCTGCCGGAAATGGCAATGAGGTGGGGCTTCCCCCACATCCTTTCTTTCTTTTTCTTTTTTTTTAAATTTATTTTTAATTTTTAAATTAAAATATTTATTTTTTGTATATTACCGGGATTGCCCTTGGTCAACTAGTTGACTAACGCCTACAATGGACGGTTTTCGTCCATAGGGACTTGGGGGAGGATTTTGGGAAAGGTTGGGGACCCCTATGAGTAGAATTAAAGGTTAGAGACGTAATCTGTTAAAAGTCAAAAGGTTAGAGACGGTAACTGTAAATTACCCTTATCAAAATAATAGCTACATTGCTTAATTTGTTTTTAAAATTTTGCGGGATATTACATATTGATCCAGAATTAAAACTCTAGGGATGTTACAATGAGAGCCGACGGTCGAGGTGTGCCATTGGTATTTACCGACGGCTTTACCTTGTCGTCGGTTCGAAAGCCCCTGGCTGTCAAGAATTACCGACGGGTTTTGTGGCCGTCGGAAATGCTTGATAGATTTTTCTTTACCATTGGTAATTACCGATGGATTGCCGGCCATCAGAATTTTACCGTCGTTACTAGCGTTTTTTCTAGTAGTGACTACCAATGTGGATGATATAAGATAATTATAAGTTTTCATGACCTTGGTCTTACAAGGCAAATTAATATATTGCATTGCATAAGCATAGAAATTAATATAAATCCAGATTTGATTTTTCTTGTGATTGTGCTTCTCGAATATATATTGAGTGCTGGAGATGGAAGTAGAAAGTGGTGGTGATTGTGTTTTATTGCAGGTGTTTTTGGAGAAAATCTTTGGTAGGACGGTCCTATATATCTAGTGGTAGGACCGTCCATTACATGAATGACAACTAGACAATTTTAACTAAATAATTAATTAAATCCACGTAATCTCTTTAACATAATAATAATTAAAAATCAATTAGTAACTATTCTCCTAAACAATAAATCTTAAACTCCCTAGATTGGCTCTCTGGTCCCGTTCTCATTTCCATTGGATTTCATGAACTAGCTACGTCACGTTTAAACTTGATGGAAAACGAGTTGAATGGTTCAATATCCCCTACTCTCTAATGAGATTCAAGGACGAGTCGTTATCTCCAATAATTTTTTTTTTTTTAATCAAAACCACCAACTGATTTTGATGAGCACAAGATCAGATCTCGAACTAAGGCTTGTGACCGGTAAAAGATTCTGTGGCGGAAACATTCAGTGGCCAATGATAGGGACTAGGTAATAGGAGGAATTTTGGGCGGTTGAAGAGAGCCCGATTCAATCGAACAACTTTAGTAGAAATAAACAATTGAATTGTTGTGGGGTTTGATTTTTATATAATAAAACATATGCCTAGCCTCTGTCGGTGAAGGTGGAAACTTTGCTTGTAACGGAGATTCTAGTAAAATTCAGGTAGAAGAAGAGACGCAAATGGACGTGGATAGGGGAAGGGTTTAGATGAGAATAGTTAATAATTCGTTTTTAATTTTTATTATTGCTAAAGTGATTAGGTGGATTTAATTAACTCAAAATTGTCTAGTTGTCATTCATTTTATGAACAGTCCTATCACTGGACATATAGGACCGTCCTACCGAAGACTCTCTTGGTGTTTTTGTGATGCTAGCACATGCTGCCAGTGGTGAAAAAAGGAAATTGGAAGCATTTTTTTTTCCCTAACAAAATGTATGAAGTGGGTAAATGTGGCAATTATTATTCATAGGTAATTTGTAAAGTATGTGATATTTTACTGAAGGAAATTTCACACCAGATCCTCATCACATTGAAGATTCCTGACCTTTATTCCCTGTAATATTTGTACCCTTAGCATTTTCATTGCAATATTTTCTTGAAGTACTTCTCATTAATGATAACATCTTGTTTGATGATGGTTTCTATTCAATAAATTTTGATTGTGAGTTTCAAAATAATAAGACAAAATGTCTCATTTATAGAATTTTTTTTACTTATTTAAAATATTTAGAAGATTTTCATAAAGAAATTTTTAAAATAAAATCATGACTTAATGTAAGATGTGATAATAATTAATAAAAGGTTAAGAGTAAAAATATCGAGAAAAAAATTCAATGACGTAAATAAAAAATTTTAGAGATAAAAGATACTTGATACAATTAAAATGTGGTGATTAAGATTTGTGGTGTTGATAGAACCACCATTTTACTAGATTCATATTCGTATATTTATTACTTTTTTGCCATTTCAGCAAGGATATAAATATTAACCACTTCACTTCAAAGTGTTATTATTCTAGGCCGGATCAAAAATGTTTAGAGACGGCTGAATTGTTAAAACAAAACTGAGATGTGAGTTGAGTTGAGATTATACGAGAATAAGCTACTGATGAGATTATTGATATGTATGGGTCATTGATATATATATATATATATATACAAACACACCCATACGAAAGAAATAAAAAGAATTATGACGAAGGAAAAACATACAAAAAAACATTTTCAATTCAATTACAATCAAATTTATACTCAAATATCTGTATGTTTTCCAGGTTTGTTTATTCTTGCCTGGAGACCTTGGGTTGCAAATGTTTGATTATGTATTCCTACAAACTATTTGCATAAAGCCTTTTAAGCACTCAATCCCGTTGTGACAAATATCATTTGAGAACAACAATCTTGAATCGTGTTTGAGCATTTTCATTTGTGTAGTGAATTTCGTGTTCTATCAACTTCTAGCTAATTTCGTGGTCCAAATGCCAAATTCACCTCCATACCATCAACAATAAGTCATTACACGCATAGCTTCAAAATACATCAATTTACATGAATACCAATTAACAAATTGCTAAAGAAAAGTCTATTCAAAGGGGGGAAAAAGATAAAAGTGAAAAATGAAAAATCCCTTCACGCGTTAAATGTCGTAAGGCCATGAAGAATCACATGTTATGGCCCTCTGCTTTGGTGTTGAATTTGAAAAGAACTTTGTTGCACATTAAATAGAGACGCATATGAAAATTAGTATTTCTGTCATTTAATAGGAAGTGACCAATCTTTGTGGAACAGATAAAAATAAAGCACAAATCCTTTGTGGGCAGAGGGAGTAAATGGCAGACGAGTGATCACTTTCGAGTTCATTAGAGTAGTTGATCTGACAATTCACAATAGTAGCCCAAGTGTTTTCCCCTCAGATGTAAATTAAGGAGAAAACAACTGATGATGAAGTATCATATTAAAACTCCTATCTTAGGAGTTCTTGAGCTCTAAAGGAAACTAATTAATAGCATCTTTTAAATGAGACTAGCTGATGCGTATCTATTCTAAAAGGCATCAATCTTTGTTGATGCATATATGTTAGCATCGAGGAATCCAATGTAGTCTAACTAGAAGAAAATAATGTTGCCCTGGATTTGGTGATGCCAAATCTGTGACTAAAAAGAAAAAGAAAGGCATGTTTGCATTGAGGTTCGAATAAATGACATAGTGGTTAGATACTCATGTTCCAGGCAGGAGGTCTCGTGTCCGAACCACATCTACTCCTCACTATTTCCCCTCCCCTCTCTTATCTCCATCTTGTATTAAAATTTCAAAAAAAAAAAAAAAAAGAATGAATAAGAAAGCATGTATACACCCAAAAAGAAAAAGAAAAGGTATCTGAAAGCCAATTCAAAGTTATGTTTCGAAATCAATATGTAAACTCAATTTCGTCCAATTATTCAACTTGATCAAACATTCGAACTACGCCATATAGTGTAGGATATTGTTAAAAAAAAAAAGAAGAAGAATCATTCTCATTTTGGCCAACGAGTTCACGCAATAAAAAAGAATTATTCCTTTGGATCAAAATCCTTTTATTCCTCTATATGTTCATCTTCACCACTACATGTTATTCGACCAATTGATTCTTTTCCAAAAAGATATATAAATTTAAAGTATCAAAGACAAAAAGAAACAACGATGTCTATTTGCAACTTTTTACATTTTTGCTAAAGTTTAAAGCAAAATAATAATGTGCACACTATGCATTCTGTTAGTTAAAACACCGTACTTCTTCTCCAAATAATAAAAGAAGTTAAAACACCGTACTCGATGTGGTTAACAATCCTAGCTTAACCAATCTAAGCATGTGCATTGTGCACATATGAGAAAATATATATTAACATTTTAACAAAGAATTTTCCCAATTCAGCTGTCTACAATATACGTGGCAATTATTATTAGATTTTTTTTTACAAAAAAAAAAAAAAAAGAGAAAGTAAGAGAAATATTGTGATTAGAAAAAAGAATACCGCTCCCCTAAAAAAAAAGAAAAAGAAAAGAAAAGAAAGGAAGAAAGAAAGAAGAAGAATACTGAATTAATGGTAGACTATGCGAAGACAATTTTTGGAGGTAGTAGAAATTGTATTAATAATTACCAGCATTAATTATGTGTTAACTGGTGCTATATAAACCCAACACTTCATTTTGTTGTTCAATATTTCAAAATTGACATTTCTAGCTTGAAATCGTCCATTTTCGACTGACAAGTTAGTTAGATTATCCGTTTCTTGTTTTAGTCCTACAGCTTGTAACGAGGCTCCACCATTCCTTATTGCTTATATATGACTTGACTGTTATAAAATTTTTTCAAAAAAGAAAATTTAAATCATGTAATGTTAGAAAATATAAAAGAGAATTTCAACAAAAAAAATAGAAAAGACTAAAATATAATATTCGTGAGGAGGAGTTATTTATCTTTGTTACTTAGTTATTTATTTACTAATTTTAATTTAATTAGAATTTAGGAGTATATTAGTATTTTTAGATTAAAAAAAGGTTAGATTGCTCCAAAACCATAAGGAAGCTTCAAGCCTCTCGATCTCCACTCAGTCAAGACCCCTATCATCCCATCAAGTCAGTATTTCTTCCTCTCTTCATCTCGCCTTTTCTTCTTAAAGATATTCTCTATATATCTCCCCTCTTCTCTGTAACTCATTGCGTGTGTGGTAACTCCACACCTCCGTTAGTCCATACCCTATTGAGGTGCCTCCCAGTTGCTCATCTAAACTCTTCAAACCAATCTGATTTGCCACAAACCCATCATTGGTTTTCTCCATTGTCTGTATAATTTTTTTCCGTTCTCGACTATTTTCCAAACAACTCCAGAAAAATTGAGTTTTTTTTTTTTTTTTGCCCCTGGATAATTAAATGGGAATTTAATTATATATACATACGAAGAATAGAAACATTTGATTGTGAAATCTTTACTGCTTTAAAATAATTGTGAGTATTGACAATTAATCCTAGGATTGTATTTAGTGTGCTTATTGACGCTGATGGAGATCCTAGGAATGTATTTTAGAGTTTAATTAATGCATCAATTATGTAGGAAGGCAAGTGGAAATCTTGTGGACTGTGTGAAATGGATGCTTGGTGGCGGCCTGCAGCCCCGGTTCAAACGTTCAACTAAAGCAAAGCCACGAGGTGCCGAATAGTATTGTTGAAGATGGTTTTCTTTTTCTTTTTTTTTTCTTATGGTTATAAAATGTTTACATCTCGGCCTTTCGAAAAAAGATCTCATTTTGGCCCCACAGACGGAAAAATATCAAGACCATGCAATTCTCGACTCTCGATTTTTTCTTATTATCCGACCAAAATTGGGTGCTTGCTTGATTGTCACTAGAAATCAAATTATACTTTCTATGAGATTTAAATTATAACGATCCGAAAAACCATCAAAACCGACTCAACCGACTCGAAATGAATCGAGCCGAGTCAGGTTGCTACAATAAACGGATCGGATGCTGTTGGAAAACAAGTAACTCGACTGGTCGAGTTAGGTGCCGGGTTGACTCGGCACTACCCGGGTGAACCCGGCGAACCCGACCGAGTCAACCCGACTTTTTTATTTTTTAAATAAAACCTTGGTAGCCTAATTGAAATTTTGAACATTCAATTTGACAATTTAAGTAAAAAAGATAAAAACTAATATATACATTTACAATTTTTCATCAAGATGAAGCATAACTTAGGAACCATAATCCCTAAATTCAATTCTCCCAAATCCACCCACTGTGCGTCTGCTATCACCGCTGTTGCCGTTCCCGCCACCGCTGTCGTTCCTCTCCGCCTACAGCTGCCATGCTCCTGCCGTTCCTCTCCACCGCCGTCCCGCTCGTTGTCGTGCCTCGCCGTCTAGCTCGCTTGCGCCGCCGTCCATGCTGCCGCCTTCCATGCTTACGCTGCCGCCTTCCATGCTCGCGCTTGCCACTGTCCGTGCCGCACTGGCGATATAGCCCCTTACATCGATCTCCTCTTCTCACATACTGCTGCCTTTCATGCTTCGTCCGTGCTCGATCTTGCCACTGTCCGTGCCAGCACTTGCCGCCGTCCGTGCCACGCCGGCGATTTCGCCCCTTCCATCGATCTCCTCTTGTTTTTGAATCTAGGGTTAAATGATACAAATGATACCTTGAAAACAAAATTGACTCAACTTAGGGTTAAAACATTTAAAATGGGCTTCTATTTTATCTTTTGTCAAATGGGCCTTTTCCAAAGACTTTGGGCCAAAAAAAAATAGAAAATTGGCTTTGTTGGCCCAAATATCCAATCCGAGTCAACCCAACTCAATCCGAGTTAACTCGCGTTGACTCAAGTTTTAGAACCGAGTCAACTCAAATCAGGTCCAATTTTGCAAACCCAACTCACTATTGGGTCGGGTTTGGGTTGAGCTCAAACCCAACCCGATCCGTTCAATACCCAACCCTAATTTTAATTCTCTTTATCATTTTAATTCTCTTTATCAAAAACATTATAATCTCATTGATCACTTACTTAAAAATCTCTCACTTATCACCATAAATTTAAAATTTTTATAAATATATAAAAATCATTCTTAGTTCACAATTCTGAGAGGTGAGGGGTCAAGATATCAACAAAAGTCTCCCACAAGAAAAAAAAGGCAAGGTCACCATCACGCATCTCCATTTCACAGTAATCTTCTTCGCGTTGTACAAACGCTGTTGGCTCTCGTACGACGGCCAAAAGTTGAATTAATGAATATTTCAGCTGAAAATTACGTCACCGCGCATTCAACAGCCAGATTTTTTTGTATGTAATAAGTAATATCAAACAACACCAAAGTCGAAAGAAATCTAAAAATTATCCGGAGTAAAATGTTTTGCACAAATCTTATTTATGAAGGCACTTTAGATTTAAACACGATAAACACAGAATCACCTTCTCTGACACAAACTAAAGACTCACAAACGTTAAATTAAAATAGGTAAAGTAGAGTTAATTCATAGATCTGATGATATAAGAGATCTTCAATAGAGTTGACCACAGTCAGCTACCACAACAGGCTTGGAGGTCCTTCCAGAACCAGATCCAACCTTCTCAATAGCCTTTACAACGTCCAACCCCTCAACCACCTTTCCAAATACGACATGCTTGCCATCGAGCCACTCAGTCTTTGCGGTGCAGATGAAGAACTGGGATCCATTAGTCCCTGGCCCAGCATTGGCCATGGAGAGGATTCCTGGACCGGTGTGCTTTAGCTGGAAGTTCTCATCGGGGAACTTAGAGCCGTAGATCGATTCACCACCGGTGCCGTTCCCAGCGGTGAAGTCTCCTCCCTGGCACATGAAATTAGGGATCACGCGGTGGAAGGATGATCCCTTGTAGTGCAAAGGCTTGCCGGATCTTCCGTTGCCTTTCTCCCCGGTGCAGAGTGCACGGAAGTTCTCCGCAGTCTTGGGGACAACATCCTTGTAAAGCTCCATAACAATCCGACCAACGGGCTGGCCGCCGATCGTCATGTCGAAGAAGACCTTAGGATTTCCCATTTTTCAATCTCGTGATATTCTCCTCTCACACTATTTCTAACGTTGGCTTAGGGTTTAAGTGGGGGGGGAGGACCGGGGGAGTTTATATAGGGGGAGCCAACAATTGTTATCCATTGCAGAAAGATCATGGCCCTTCAAAATGTACACGCGTCATAATATCGTAATCAGATCAATATGAAATGAACTTTGTTCGATAGCAACCCCGGTTAAGCCAATTGAAGTTTCTTTACCACGGTTAAGATTTGAAACTCGAATCACGTGGCATATGCTTTTCATATATTCGGCAATTACAATCTGATGCCATGCGGTCCACCATGCACCCGTTGGCGCATCAGATGGTCAAATGGTCTTCCACTACAGGCTTTGGTGGGCCGGGTCACAAATTTTGTCCCGGGGGGGGGGGGGGGGGGGGGGGGGGGGGGGGGGGGGGGGGGGGGGGGGGGGGGGGGGGGGGGGGGGGGGGGGGGGGGGGGGGGGGGGGGGGGGGGGGGGGGGGGGGGGGGGGGGGGGG